>JAZHGK010000107.1:0-11798 GCA_037855215.1 Waitea zeae
AGTTGGGGATATTGTCTGTGAGCTGCATTCATTGAGAATACCTGACTTCTTGCCATCCAAATGAAGATGGAATGCATTTACTTTATTTCCTGATAAGGCATCCCATGTTTCTAGGTCATCTGATTCTCTAGCTAGTGAAAAAAGCTGCAACTCATCTGGTGAAAAGGTCAAGTAAGCTGACCCAGTGTTAATCTGCACAAGCTGTACTCCTGTAGCAAAGTCACATAGTCTTACTGTCTCATCATATGAGCGAGAAGCAAGAAGTGATCCATTGGGTGACACTGCAATCTGTCTGACCATACTTTTATGACCCTCTACAAGGGATAGGTCTTGGCCCCATTGAGAGTTACGTGCTGATATCAGATTGATTTGCTTAAGCCACATCTTCTCAGACTGAGACAACAAGGAACAATAGGGCATGAACGTCAATACACTTTCATACACTTGAAGAGCTGAGTCAGAAATGGGACGGAAAAACCCTTGCACTGTTCGGTGAACATCATATAGTAGAGTTCCTGTTTTGTTTTGCGCTTTCTCTGACTGGTGTCCCTGCAAGTTTGCACTGTTCTGTGCAATCATACTTCAGTTGAGGCCTAGGGAGATTTGCTAAGACATGCTTACCTTATACCAAGATATCACTTTTGGAAGCCCTACTATGGCTGACTGAAGATGACCCATTAGGCTGAGAAGTTCCAGCCACTGCAAAAGTTGCCCAGATGTAAATGCCTCTAGCTCTGACACAAGTTCTTCCGTCACAGAGTCAAGATAAACTAGGTGGGCCCACCAGTACAAGCACGCATAGCGTAGCTCAGTTGAAGTGGAACTCTCAAGTCGTTCCAAGAGGTTGGCAATCTCAGCATTCAGAAGGCTTGGGTCTCCAATGTTGCAAATGTCTTGCTTCAATTGTTCATTCATAATACAAATACAACGATATGAGAGGATAGAATGACAAGTTTTAGGAACAATGCAGAACTGAGGATCAGCGCATCGTGCATTGTCTGTGAGGAAATCTGACAACGATAGGTGGAAAGCCTTTATTGGTCGTTGGAGTGACTTGTCCAGATCCAGAACGGAGAACAGAGGTCCAATAACAGCGTGAAGTAGCTCCTCATCCACGTTCAGGAGCCGTTGAAGCGACAAAAAGTCTAAAGGTTGCTGGAGCGTGACAATTGCACCAACTGCGCACTGAAAAGTATCTGTGAGATCTTTGGCCTCCTGTTCGTCTACATTGCTTGGGATGACCCCTTGCACAATCTGAAGATACATTGCGTCCAATGAGCCATGAGGTAACTTCGTCAAGTTTGTGGTGTTTTTCAAGAATGATCGTATCATTGTTGCTGGACGAAGTGAACTTGAAAGAGCTTTGACCATAGTTGCCGCAAAAATGAACAGTCTATCCGCACGTTCGGCGAGCTGTTTGGCCTGTTCTATTCGCACGCTTTCAGGCCAAGTGTTGACCAGACCTCGGCTCGTTGCAATCTCTTGGAACTCGTGCCGGAGATATGCCTCTATGTCCCTCTGCACCATGTTCTTATCAACCTCGTGAAGAACAAACGGATGTGCTTGACCGTATTTGCCTTCCAACATCGCTCGAATGCTTGTTTCCGGCCGACTGGTAATCACAACCTTGAAGAGAGATGGGTAGGTCTTGAGGAAGCGAAGGAGAAGTGGGATGAAGTCTCCACCCTCCTGAAAGTTCTCTTTGTCGCATTCGTCGAGCGCATCAAAGAGGAGGAGAGTGACAGGGAAATTGGATGTTGACTCGGATGCAAGTACTTTGAACATGAGTTCCTCTGCCTGAACTCGGACTGAGTTGGACGCGAAGTTTGGGTCTTTTGTGAGGATACCGCATATGGCCGAACGTAGTGGGGGATGATAGTAAGCGAGCTGGTACGCAATTGTGGGAAGGATGCTCGACGGCCGTCGGCGTTCAGCAGAGTCGCGAGAAAAGAGGAAAGACGCTCCTAGGTGTACTTGCAGGATTTGACAGATACTTTGTGCGATCGTCGTTTTGCCTGTTCCGGCTATGCCCGAGAGCCAAAGAACGGACGGCGAGTCGTCGTTGTGGAACCAAGTCTTGACGTGATCTAAAACCTCCACGCGTGTTCCCTCATGACATGTTCTCGATGCGCCTTCCGCAGTATGGAAAGCGGTCTTGACGGGGTTTAGTTTGCTCAGCAAGCCTTTTCATCGATGAGCGTTCGATGTCTGGATTTCCATAACGCACTTCACTCACTATCCTCATTCTTATTATTGAGGTTTGGAGTCAGGTGCAACTTCAGGCATGAGCTGTGATGTTATGTACTCACATGACTTCCATAAGATGTGGTAGCTTTGTAATGTGCAATCATCTCGTGCTGCAAAGTGCTGAATAAAAAAAAAAAAAAAGTCGGAGCCACAACAAGGTGCCGCACCTGAGCCTTGTGTACCTCTGCCACTTTCTCATCCACCAACGTCACTTTCTCATTTACTAAACGAAGAATTGCTTCAATCTCAATTTGACTGACAAGCTATACGTTGCATATTAAGTGATACGTCTTTCTCACAAGCGCACGGCGCGACGCACCATAAAGTTTTGGATCGAAGCGGCGATCCTCTTGTTGACGTCTGGCAGCACCTTCGAAATCGCCTCAGCAACGAGAATCTCGCTCCCGATTCTCAGCCAAGTCTTGACTTTATCTTTGAGACTCGATGGCTGAGAAAGAGGCTGAGAGACTTGATACCGATCGAGTTCGTGTAGATGTGACGTTATATCTCTAGACGTTCGTTAGTATCCGGGTTTGATCACTCAACGATACGACTCGCCCGGTGAACTTGTCGATTCGAGCCTGTAGCTCAGGAGGTATAGGCGCAGTTGACGCCACTCTAGCGTCGCTTGATGGCGAAGTGAGAGAGATGACATGCTCTGCCCCGTGTTGAATTTCCTTGATCGTCTCATCGTTCTCCGCTTTCAGCTTGTAAAAAAAAATTATGCTCATATCAGCTTATACTCATCATAGAGCGATGAACCAGTTTTTGCACACGTACGCGGGCGACCTTGGCGATTTCTATAGCGGCTCCGATGGCCGCCTTCGGGCCCCAGATCGGCAATCCATCCAACGTCTTCTCCACGATACTTAAGAGCGTCAGGAAGCTGGAAGCGACCTCTAGCGCTTTCTCCTGTCTGTTCTCCGTCGCAGGTGCAGCGGATGACGCAGAATTGGTGGACGAGGGCAAGCCAGCGCCCGCCGGAGGATTCGGCGATGTCGGTGGGATGGGCGAAGTGGGCCGTGACGGGAACATACTACTGAGACTGGTGCGGCTCGCACTCGCTCCAGGTGTTGCTGAGGGCGACAGAAAGCGCTTGATTGTTTGTTTTGCTTTAGCTCTCATTGCTTCTTGGAATGGAACTGTATGTCGAAAAGCGATACGATGGCAGAGTGCAGAGAGATTGGACGAAAGATAAGAGCGAAGGCGCGTAGTAGTACTGATGAAAATGGCGAGTTGATATACTGAGGCCGAGTCTACGGGATCCAAGTCCCTGGTTTGACGATAAGGTTCGTAAGCGCCGGTGACTGAAAGTCTGGCCCCCCAAGGTCAGAGTTCCGATGCGCGTGCATTCGTCAGCCGCCAACCTCCAGGAAGCACGTACTTTGCCCGTCTCTCACTGCCACCCATCCCAGACACGTTAAATCAATTCCTCCCATCCCCACTCGCCTGTTCACAGCAAACGCCCCTCGCTCGCCCGTCGACATGTGTTCGCCTCGACTCATCCGCTTCCTTCTTCCACCGCACCCGTCGATTTTGACCAGCACGCCTATGGAGTCTCAGCTTGTTGCCATTCCTCCGTTGGCTCAAGGCGCGGCTGATCGCACAACCACCCCGCAATCTTTCCCGCAAGGTGGTTGTGAGGTGTGCATCGCATGCATATGCAGACAGCGGGTTTGACAAAAAAAAAACATGCTTGCCATCTGGACACTCGCCACTTGGCCGTGCTTCAATTTATCTGCATCGTATCGCAAGTCGGTCAGCCATCTTCTTGTTGGTGAGTGTGAGGCAACTGCCATAAACGTCACTGATCTATATCCTGAGAGCT
The DNA here is from genome assembly GCA_037855215.1 of Waitea zeae. Taxonomy (NCBI): domain Eukaryota; kingdom Fungi; phylum Basidiomycota; class Agaricomycetes; order Corticiales; family Corticiaceae; genus Waitea; species Waitea zeae. The sequence goes on from JAZHGK010000107.1 coordinate 4,076, forward strand.
ACAAGGAGTTACTCTCGAGTTTATCGCCCAAGTACTTCCTGGTTCGTACCCACTCTTCCTCTCAACCTGGCTCTCAAAATCCTCATCTCATCCACACACGCTAAGCGCGAGTCCCTCAGTGCCAGTATCGGCTTCCTCCTTACCTCGCTGTCCGCCTCCGCGTCTGCGACAAACTTGGGCGCGACACCACTTACCGCTAGCCACTGCACCCCGTCCCCTCCAATCCAAAATGCCAGTAGACCACGCTCGCGCGAAACCCAACGAGCCGTGCCTCTCCACCCGACGCGCATGGCTTCCCTCCACGCCCGTCGCCGCCAGCCGGTTCGTCGAGTTTGCGAGCGGCTCGGAGGAGCGCTTGCACGCTTCTGCCCTGTCAGTGTGTCCACGCTCTCCGGGTGCGATGGGCGGGGCGGGTGATCTTGCCGGCCCACGCGCCGCGCGACGTCAGACCCGATGGTGCTCTCGGTGAGGTGGCCCGAGGTGGACTGCGGGATGACCCCGTGGCAGGTATGACGCCGTTTGGCCCATCGGAGCGGGTCAAGAAGCTGGGGAGGACGACAAGTAGGAAGTGTGTGGGTTCGAGGTAGCTGTTGGTGCCAACGCAGCTGGAGCACGGCCTGTGGACATGGTTGTATGATGTGAGTGTGTTATTGACTCGCATAAGAATGGTGTGCTGCAGAGAGGTATACGCTTGGCCTAGACGCAGAATTTAGTCCAAATGTAATTCCATTATTATCGCTGCTGGCACCTGGAGTTGATAGCGCTTACGCTGCTAGAACGCCTATTCCGATCTATCCTGATTACATACCTAGTATATTTATGAAAGCTCACATTTGCGATAATGATAAGTACTCGATCCGCTGTAATCGTATACTCTTATCTAAATTCTCACTTTGCAATTACTTGCACTAATTATTCAACCATGATGGACAGTATTAGCTAGTTTGCGCCCGAAATTCGTCCCTCGAAAATGAATGCGATCGTTGCATGTATATTTTTGATCCGAACCAAAATACGAATATTGCTTCCTGGACAGCAATACTCGTATCGCTAGAGTATGGAAGGTAAGATGCAAGATGTAACAAGAAAAATAGAAGAAGTACAAGAATATTTAGATGCAAGGCAAATAGCAAAAATAGATCGGCCACTCATGGGAACCAACTCGAGATCCAACGCTTCCCTTTGTCTCTCAAACGCGCCGATAATTCTTTTTTTTTTTTTTTTTTTTGCCGATCGCAGTCTTGCAAGTCTCCACACCGTAGCGAGCGTGCTTTTGATTTTGTCTGCTGATAAGGTACATGTATCAGTACGAAATCATAAATCAATCCCTTGTTTTAGGGAGAAAAAGAGAAAAGTACCACTTTTTTTGATCCGAGTTGGATTGGAAGAAACCAGACCCAAATATTGGAGGTAGATCTTCCCTAGTAGGATGCTTTTGGAGCACGAGTCAAGCCCAATGGCGCCAATCATCGACCTGATGAACTCAACACCTTGGATAGGATTATATATGGGGCGATCACACCACTGAAGGCTTCGTAGTTGGGTGGCAATGCAGGAGGTGGGAAGGTGCGGTAATCGAGGACACGCCGGCGCTGAAAAGAAACATGGTAAACACGGGTTTCAGGTTCCGTCGAAAGCGGGAGCTGAGAAGTGATGGAGGCGCGGACATACATATGAAGTAATTGATAAACGTGACATTTTCCTGCATGTTTTCGAGGTATTTGAGGATCTTGTACTATCGAGGCTCGGGGGTTGGCTTAGTTTCCATAGTAGATAACAAGACTCGAGGCTCGGTGACGTTGCGGATCTTGTGAGAAAAAGAGCTACCGGCCGCCAGCATACCCACTGGGATGCATGAGAGGGCCCGTGAGATTAAAGAAAAGTAAAAACAGGCACGAAGAACAGGACGCACGTTTGTTACCCCCAGAGTGCATGAAGGACAGGTAGCTCATTGCGTCTCTGACCTTGTGCAGCGTGAAGCACACAAGTATCCTTGGCTCGCTCCTGGCACGATCTTGCCTACAACGTCAGGATCGATGCAGAATTTGTAGTAGGTACTGCGCAGGTTTGGACGATACGCCCTCGTTGTCACTTCGGTGTCGACAAGATGTTTAGCGTGGATGAGCCGAGTCCCACATGAGTCCTACCCATGCGATCTGCGATAACGGTCAGCTGTCTCTTTTCTGACGAGAATTCCAGCATCACAAAATTTACCAACGATCAGCTCGACGTCCTGCTCCACGACGTCCGTGCCCTCTCGGTAGGCTACACCACGCGGAGCGCAGCCGAGACCGTCGTCACGTTTACAGGTGGCTTCGGCAGTTCCGGAGACGAGCTTGACGTTCTCACAGCGGGGGTTTTTTTTTGACGCGCTTACACAGCAGAGCCCCATAGCCCGGGCGAGTCGGTTAGAGCCACTCGGGAGTGCCGGTTTCGTCCGTAGTATCCGTATAGGGCAGGGACGAGTACGCTGGAAAAGTGGATGTAGCCCTCGCCTGGACCTACACTGCATGAAGCGAGTGATGGTGCCGAGCAGACGACCTGGGAAGAATAAAAAAAAATAGGGTTCACGGCACGCCCATCGAGATGAGGTGTGAACGGAATTCAGGGAAAAGACGCTTGAGGCCTACGAGGTTCATCCCCTAGCGTACGTAGAAAAGTCAATAAACAATTGTATTCTCTCTAAATGGGCTCAATTACCGCACCTGATAGAGATGTAGAGCCACACACTGAAATACCCGCGCTCTCTCGGATTCTCTTTTGTGCTGTTTCCGATTGGAGGGCCGCCAGCAGACGAGAGGGTTTCGTCGGTGAAGAGCTCTTGTGGCTGTTTGAGTCGACGACCACAACGTCCTCCAAGTGGCCTGAGCGGGCGCGGGCAGATAATTGGCAAGCGGTTCTAAACTATGAGCGGAGAGGAACGTACATTAAACCGATGAATTCTATCGAAAGCGTTGGCGGCCTTGCGTACCTTTCCCACACCGATAACTCCCTCACCGACAACGGCCGTCTTTTGCGCCTGTCTCTCCCTCGCTTTCCCAGCGTTTGGCAAGCCGTCGAGTGTAGTGTGCTTTTCCAAGGACATTCTTCACACAACGTGGCCCAGGTCGACGTAGACTATACCGAGAACGGTGATGATGTCCAGGGATGGCCGTCGCAGTGGAGGCGCCCATGATTGGGGGTGCACGAGCACACAGTCGGCAGAGATTTTATTTGTAGCCGGAGGACTGGGGCCGGTGCGTGGGTAGTACTATTTGCGCAGTCTTCATTCCGGGTGTTTTTGTTAGGCTTTATAAATGTGTAGTGCGTTCGACGAGCAGAATGTAGTATGTACTCGTGCAGATGGGTGACCGGGGAGGAAGGTCAAGGCAGGGGTTGTGTTGTTGTCGGCCCGAACCCCGAATACGTGCGAGGGCGGACTGGGCGACCTAGTGAGTCGGCTCAGCGTCAGCGTCTTGGGTTTCGATGCAGGAAATCCCGTCTGTGCTGCATGACAAGTCCATACGAGTGGACTCGCATTCTTCTCGTCTTTGCTAAAAAAAAAAGGCGGTAGCAGACGTATGAAAAGAAAAAAAAAAGAATATGATGTAAGTGGAAAGGCAGCTGGGGACGGTCGTCCATTGAAATCATAAGCTGTGGTCGACCCAGGGGCCAAAAGTGTGCGCACCCACGGACTTTGCCGTCGCCCCACGACATTCCCCATCCTTCCCTTCTGCTTCTGCCTCTTCTACCCTCGTCTCGAATTTTCATAGGCGCCGCTGAATCCCAACCTCCACCTTGCCCACCCAACGCGCAGCCGCCCCTCGCTCGCTTCTGTGTCAATTCTAGTCCAGAGACGGGGACCCTCCTACCTCCTACCCAGTGGCTCTCTCCCACTCACTCAACCCGCTCGAGCTTCCCCCCCCCCCGATGCCCAACCAGATGGACAGCGCTCACTTACCCCTCACACCCTCACACCACTCGCCGCCTGAGAGCCAACGAACGTATATCATTCGAAACCCAGGAGCAGACGCGTGCGGTGGACCTGCGCTCCAAACCTCACAAGCGGCAGCGGTCTCTCACCCACCCTTGACCTCGTTCCGCCTCAGCTCTCCGGCGAAACGAGGACACTTCGGAGACCCGTCCCCCCCTCCCTACTTCGTAGCGCCGCGACGCGACACATCCTCCTCTGGGTGAAAATCCGGCTGCCCACCCGTGTAGTCTGCACCCAGCGATGAGGCCGGCCCGTCGTACCCGTCCTCGTCTTCGTACTTGTGCATACGCTTTGGGAGCTTCTCATAGGAACGTCATCCAACTATCGAGGCCGAGTTTGGTTGCTCGTCGGGACTGAAAGTAGCCAAATCACATCGTTCACCGAATCGAACGGCATCTGACGTACGTGTTTCAGAACACACCGACTCTTAGCGGCGCCGTCTGCTCGACTGGGGCCAAAGGCGGCTGAACGTGCGGTACCCTTGTCCGTCCCACTTCATACGCACCCAACCTTCCTTACGGTGTCGGCCCGAAAGGCGGTAAGGGATGAGAGGGCGTAGGGTGCCATCGACGTCGCTTTGCTTTTTTTTTTTTTTGCACGCAAGCTCCATGGACACGGAAGACCGTGGATGTCGTCCGATCCGAGCTGACACCCACCGCATCTGCCTCCGATACATCTTCGTCGTCAAAACCGGCGATGGTGAATACGAACGTGCACGTCCTCCTGTAAATCCTCAGAGAGTAGGCTGCTTCGATCGACGCGGGGCCACACGAGTGGGGGGAACGTCGCCATTGCTCTCTGGTACGTACAGAAATGGCATACCTCTTGGCTCGAAGAACCAACCTAACTCTGTTCCCACAGGATCTTGGCCATGGCCGTCAGCACCTTTGAGGCGCTCCTCCGGCGCAGCAGAACTACGATCCGCGGGTCGATGGTCAAAGTTAGCCGTCGGAAACGGTAACTACTCGATGCAAAGCTGGACCAAGCAAGTTGCAAGTACTGTTGCCGTCGTCGTCTGATAAGTGCAGAAAGGGCTCCCTTCTTTCGCTCGCAAGATCACCCAACTCCTTTTCGTTTAGGACCTTTGATCGACCCAACTGGCACCCTTTGAGATGGCTCTCTGGCGCAGCAGACCCACCACCCGTGGGGTGACAGTCGAAGAGGTCGTAAGTGGGGACTTGATCGTATACCTTGGCCGCATCCGCCGTCACTCTCACATCGTCAAGCGCACGAGGGCCAACCCACGCCGATGCAGTCTGCATTACTAGATTGCGCATTGATGGCCAAGGAGCCGGAGACAACTCACCAATGGACTCATATGTACGCCTCCCGTGGCCCACATCGCCCTTTCCTCATTTGTGCGTGTGCGCCTCCTCTGAAGTTATCCACGCTTTTTTCCACTTTCATTATCGGAGCTACCCCTCCGCCCGGTCTGGATCTCTTTTCTTTTTCTGTTAGTCTTTCTTCTGGTTGGCCACGCTTACTGATCAAGAATACACAGAACGTCCGGCAGCGGAGAGTGAAGCGGCGATGGGACGTGGGTGAGGAGAGATACACGAGCGTCGAGCGCTTGGGAGGTCGCAGTGTGCGCCGAGTGGTAAGAAGGCTGGTACGTGATGATCGACGTTTACCGAGTACCCCTCTGATGAGCCTGGTAGGGAGGCGTTGTGCAACGACAGCTACTTCTGCTCAAGATTGGGATGATGTACATTGTGGCTACCATCACCACCCCAGGGCTACTTGGGAAGTATTCTTACGGTTGCATTCTATTCTGGCGCCTTCACCGCCGTATAGCACTTGGACATCATTGGCCTCTTGGGGTATGGTCGAAGAAGCATATATCATTTGGTGGTGTTGCCGATCAGTGAATTTGGTTTCCCCTGCTGTAGCGTGGGCGAATGCCTGCTTGGAACAGGCTCTTAACAATCTGGACAGAAATGTGGTTGTCATGAAGGGATAACAGGATCCATGGCTTAGTTGGCTCCTCTGTACTCTCGTTTACGCCCAGATTCACACTGCGCCATATAGATGCAGCCTTTCCTCACGAAGGCCATACACCCAGCGCAAACGCTACGTTTGTTTTTACTGTACAAGGCGCGTGGCTTTTTGCTATTAGCTTTGAGTCAACACTGACGATTCTTTCCAGATGGCTTCCGCGTGTGTTAACATTACATGTGCTCGTGTCAAACGCAACTTGTTAGTGCAGGAAATCAAGCTTATCCTTCTCAAATACATCTGTACTATTACGTTCTTGTATTCAAAATTTCTGTTGCTCTTGCTTGCGAATATAAGCTTAGTATCGTACTCTGAAAGCAGACGTAGTTGTCAAGTTTATATGGTTAATCAGAATCTACACTTGAGTACATCATCCTCAACGCAAACGGCGTGCTCCGGCCGAGAGCAACCAAAAGACATGTGCGAAAGAAGAAGTCGAAAACATGTACGTCAATGTAAGTCTGACAAGAAACAATGGGGAGGCGATCAAATTCGATCGTAGATAAAGATCGTGAACTCAAAGAAGGGTAATATCTGCGAATACAAGCTAAGTCATATATATATAACAACAAGGAATGTGGTCCCTAAAAAGGAGTCTAAGAATCCGTCCGGAGGACAAAAGAAAAGTCAGTTTTCTCATTTTACTTATTGATTCATACTGAATCGATACCCACAGTTGGTCTGAATAAGAGGCGATAGCCATAGCGCACAATCAATTGTGGGTGATTGTTGTTGTGCACCTGTTAAGCTAACGATGAGAACAGAGACGCGGTACGGGGAGATGTGCTGGACGTACTCGCATAGGATGAATTGATAAGCTGGGGACTTGTGCTATTTCGTCTCACGTTACGGAGTCAAGGGAGGGCCGAAGGGATCGATTGAATGATTACTGATACACAACCATGCGCACCGTTGCCTTCGTCATCCTGCTAGTATAAGACGCACCGCCAAACGTGAACTTTGTAGGTTGCATCGAATTGCACGTTGGCATAGGTGACGGTGACAGGCGATCAGGAGGATATGGCTAAGAGAGAGATTCACTAGTAGCTATGGTGCTGAAGCTAGCTTGGATATGTCAAGCGAACTACCGAAAGGCGGCATAGGAAAATATGGGCGCACCGCACAAGAAGGTAGAGGAGTTAAGTAAAGCATGTCTGCGGGTGGAGATGTCACCCAGAATGTCGCTATTTGATTTCTCAAATGCAACTACTGGATTAGCTTTAGTTTTATCGCTACTTTGATGAGGTAATGATAGACCTTGCCTGTGAATGGAGAAAAGATTGAAGGTGCAGGTGGAGAAAGTAGTCGTGGAGGGAGTTAGATGAAGTAAGATAATGAAAGAGGTGGCCATGTTGACCAGAAGATGAGATGAGGCCGGAGGGAAGATTGGGACAGCTATGTTGTTTACTGTTGAAAGCTATCTGTTTGGTTGAGATCATTAACCACTCTTCAAAATGTATGAGGGAAAGAGAGCGCGTTACGTACTGCAAGAGAGAAAGGACATGTCCAGATATTTGCTGCAGATGTCAAGAAGGAATGTTGGAGGCGAAAGCATCTGGAGAGCATGTCAGAGCGATGCCATATTGTGAGGATAGTAAACATAGCATCATGGAACATACACATTTGACCTTGGGAGATCATGGAGCGACCGGATCGACCGACAAAATAGTCAACACGCCGGTTGCACTACCGAAGACGATAGTGGAACCAGAGAAGCGAAGCACACCCCTGCGTTCAGCGGGTAGCCAGCACAAG
>JAZHGK010000151.1:0-26106 GCA_037855215.1 Waitea zeae
GCGCGCAGTTTGGTTCGCCTGCTTGGGGCCCGAGTCGTGACAACGCCCCGCGGTTGTCTTCAAGTGGCCAATGAATTCACCCCTGTCTCCGCCTCCCACTGTCGATCATTCGGGAGCCTTTTGGCTCATCTCTACACCAGCATCAGTACTGCACTTTCAACATCGAATTTTCTGCTATCAGTGATACATGTCTTCACAACCAACTGTCTCCGTCACTTTTCTGGGCACCTCCAGTGGTGGAGGCCCATCTGAAACGCGAAACTGTAGTAGCTTGGTCGTCGACGGCTTTGGCGACGGAACCCTGTGGAGTAGCTCGCTCAACTACAATTCGGAGGTTCGCTAAAACTGCTCCGATAGTGGTGGACTGTGCGGAAGGTACCGTACGACAAATCGTAACACAGCCAACGGATAAGGGCGAGGCACGTATCAGGACCAGTCGAATAAGCAAAGTGGTGCGTTCATCACTGTCTGGAACGTGTGCTGGTAGGAACTAATTGAGGCCCTCGTTCTGTTAGTTTATCACTCATATGCATGGTGAGGGCAACGTTTTTACTTGAATGCATCATGGTTGGTTTGACACTATAAATTACAAAGCCGATCATATCATGGGACTCATCACGCTCCTTCGAGACGTGCTCCGCCCGCCATGGGAGAATAACGGCCAAACGGTACATCACCTTCAATTCAGTCTGTGAGGCCAACTGAGCTGACTCCAAGTGTAGCACACTATTCCACACGTCGAGATCTATGGCCCTGCGGGTCTTCGAAGTTTTGTTCGCTCCTGTTTAGCTGCAACACGGACACGAACGGCATTTTGTTATGCTGTTCATGAATTACTTACCCCGGAGGATGATCTGACACCATGTGGCACAGGCGATCTTCATGCAAGCGAGTTGCCTGGGCACGATATTCTGAGCGATGATGATGGGTTCTGGCGAGAAATCGTGGACAGTCAAAGTCAGCGGAACAGGTTACTTGTCGACGCTGGCCCTATCATACATAGAGGTGCGGAGATGTTACTCTGCTATTGAATACCCTTTTTTTATAACAACACGCTCAGATCCATGCGTGGGGTACATCATGCGTGAGCCAAAAGGAGTCGGACGCAAGCTTGTGATACTAGGAGATACGCTCGATCCATCAGCATTAGTGTCATTGATCGAAAGTCTCCCGGGTCCACCTCCTACTCTTCTTGTACACGAAGCTACAGACTGCTTTATTCCATCCTCTGTGGACCCCAGAGCGCATCGATCTCCTGGACTCGTAGAACAAAAGTGTCAAGAGAGAGGTCATTCAACTCCTGTCATGGCAGGCACGTTCGCACGCCGTATAGGCGCTGAACATCTGGTGATGAACCACATAGGCTCCCGGTGAGTTCATCTTGATTCCTCAGCACTGAGCGTCAATAAGGCTCTAACCTCTTCGTCTACATGTACAGCTTTCCGGCAGCGCCTAAAGGCAATGCGCGGGGGTACATCCAAAGGATTCGCCAAGACGTAGTGGCTGAAATTGAACGACAAGCAACTGAAGCATGGGCATCTGGTCGACTTGCTATCGCCGCTTATGACTACCTTCGTATCGACTTGCCCCCATACCGAGAAAGCTACTCGAATACTGAGGAAACAATGGCTGAAGACTGGTCACAAGAAAATGATACAGGAGATTGGTCGATAGCTAGGAACGATGAAGTCCAAGTGGAACCCGAGTTGATTATACCCCAACACGAGGTTGTCCCAAGTCGAGGGCGAGGTCGTGGGCAAGGTTTCGCTCGCGATGCAAACCAGCGAAGAGGACGCGGAAAAAATGGAAAAAAGCATACACACAATCATTGGGGAGGAATGGGCGACTTTCCAGTTCACATGGGTGGGAGAGGGCGAGGAAGGGGTGGAAGAGGACAAGCCGGCGGCCGCGGACGTCCAACTTGATGTGCACGCTATCCTTTTGAGTTTCCTATCTTTAAGCATCTCGCTGGTATCTGCAATATCAAGTGTAACTCTAACCCTTGTAATGATAATTGCTAATACGAATAACAGCAGAGTTTCAACTCAGAGATTGACCTGGAACAAATTGAGTAGTAACTGGTGTTCGTCACTGTGTTCGGCCTCGTGAAGATTGACCGCCTCTTCGCCCGCCTCGTAGTTGAGAGGTTGGTTTGGGCGCGTTTTGCGCTCCTTGGGTACCACCCTGTCTTGGAGCTCTTGTCCCTCCACGTTCTTTACCAGGCAGCTCGCTCACAACATTCATTAAAGGCCTTTGTTCACGGAGAGCCATCATGCCAACCGCCTTGGCAGTGATCGGCGGGAGACGGTTGACGCCATCGCCTGTATAGCGAAGAACTTCCGTAGCATACATGTTGGCGTTTTGAACGAGCTGGGTTTTGCTCCATCTAAGTTGCTTGCACAATCCGTTCTGGTAACCCATCCATGCCTGTATACAAGACGGTCAAAAAATGATATAAGAGCGCAGCGTTCTGACGCACCGCATACGTTTGCCCTTTGATGTCATCTGGTATAGTATCCAGCGCCGTGTTGACTTTTTGCTGCCAGGAAGTGACTTCAGCTAACGACATTAGCTCAGGATCGGCCATCTTAATAATCCCGTTATCCAACTTGTTTAGAAAGAATGACTCTGAAGGATCAAGAATAAGTAGCCCTTCCCCACTTTCACCCGCCCGCGCAGTGCGCCCGAGTCTGTGAACGTCTTTTGTGATCGTCAATATTTTGCATAAACAGTGCGACAATGCTCACATTGCTCCGTGTTTGCTGGCACGCCGACTTGCACCACACTAGTAATACCAGAAATATCGATGCCACGAGCGATCACGTCGCTGGCGAACATGATCGCGCGCTCAGCATTCTTGAAATTATCGGTAGCACGAATTCGTGCGGGCTGAGAGAGTCGACTGTGGATTTGAAATGCGACTAAATCAGCTGGCTTCAGCATCTCAAACAACGTTCCCCATAGTGCCGCTTCTCTCGCTGTCGGTAGAAAGACGATAGCTTTGGGGTGAGCTTGAAATGCGGCATGCTTTTCGAGGTAGCAGGTTACAGTAGCGAAATGAGAGGAGCGCTCTATCAGTGAGTATGTCTGTGGGACATGTTCGTGTGTTGATTCATCCGTTTCTGCCACAGTAGAGATGAAGCGGTGTTGAGGCAAAAGAGCTAGAGTAGCAATCTAGTGACCAAGGTTATTCGAGAGTTGTTTTCAGTTGGGTATCATAGACGCTTACCCGTCGGACTTCCGGAGATACAGTAGCGGAAAACAGGAGGGTTTGTCTGTTATTGCAAGCTAAGAATAATCTTCAAACACCAGCGATAAGCTTCACCTTGGTCTTGTTGAGCGATCGGGTAAAGAACGAATGATGCTTTCGATTTCTGGTCGAAATCCTGCGTCTAGGAGGCGATCTGCCTCGTCTAAAACGAAAAAGCAAACCGAGGCTAGTTTGGGGCTCAATTTTGAGTTTGCAATATGGTCTTTCAGCCGTCCCGGAGTCTGGTATTGGAAACGAATTAGTACCAATAATAAAATGGGTCCTTGCAAGAGGCTTACCGCTACCAAAATATCCGTACGTTGCGTCTCCAAGCGTTTACGCTCTGAGTTGATATTTGTACCGCCCACAACATACTGAACACCAATATTAAGTCCATTCAACAGTTTCTGTGCCTCCTCAACTATTTGCATGGCCAGTTCTCGAGTTGGAGAGATAACCAAAGTCGACACAGATGCAGGATTAGATGCGCGCTTTCCAAGCAAATTTTCTACAATTGGTATGAGAAAGGCCATGGTCTTCCCTGTTCCAGTTTTTGCTCGCGCAAGCCTGCAAAATCTTGACTTTTATCGATGCATCTCGTAGAAAGGATACGTACACGTCATTTCCCTCGAGAATTGGTTCAAGTGTCGCTGCTTGCACCTGAGTGCAATACTCATACGGTATATTCCGGAATAGTTGATCACATATTAGACCACGCGCATGATAGTCTGCAAATCGAACGCTTGATACCGCACCACTGGTAGGCGACAGTGGTCGTGTTAGGGGGGCTTCGGTTATCAGCGTTACAGCTGTTGTTGAGCTAAGCCGTAGTGCCAGCGCTGGCGTGGTTGAGTCTTGTTTGTTGCTTACTGGCTGACGAGCGCCACCACGCCCTCTGCGATTTCCATTTCCACGCCATCCTCGACGTTCGGTACGTATAGGCCCGGTGTTAGTTGGTAATCCAGACATGATGCGCTCCAACCTTAGTGAGACGGTAAGTAGTGGATCATGTAAGAGCGTGAGCTTGAATAGGCGCCAGTCTGTAATCCGGGCTGTACACTTGGGACTCCAAAGATCTGGAGTGCTACCGTACAGTCGTTATGCTATAAAAACAGGAGCCCATACGTGAGCACTAAAATGTTCGGGAATTCATTCATCATACATATAGCAGAGAATGGTTTTATTACAAAATGTAATAGGTTTACATATGTAACTTATTTGACACCGTTTTAAATAATAGTAAATTACACCACAATGAAAAATCGAAATAGTTAAAGACAACGAATAGCCCCATTTGATAGATAATATAACTACACCTGGTCTTTTAAAGCCTTAAATCCGTTTTTTAGCAGGAAGTACGGGGCCGAAATGTGAACTTGGCCTTTCCGTTGTAGTTATAGAGCCCGTATCTACTAGCCGATCAGTATCCGGCAAGAAGTTGACGGACATTACGTACCCTGGTTCTTGATTGTCTGAGTATATATCTGTGAAACATATAAGATTGGAAGTGCAGTTCACAATATAGGATATTACTCACGATAAAACCAGCCAACACCTCCTCCAGCGACATATTTGAGTGTCTCGCATTTTGAGTCAAGGAGATTGAAGTAATCCTGGCAGTGTATTTAGTGGAACAAATGGTCAGAGTCGTAGGTTCATTCACCTTTTCATTTTGTACGTTGGCAACGGCGTCCGGGCTGTTAGGTTGCACTCCCTCAGAAGTCACTGATGGCCATCCATTCTAAAATGGTTTCAGCATTCTTAGTAGGTTCTTAGAGTTAACTATTTTGAGCGCACCTGAGACCAGTATAGCTTTTTGCCACCGGCATGATCAATAAACCACTGTAGATCATTCATGACGATGGGCCATGAGTTGTTCGCTGTGAATGGGTTTAGTTACCCACGTATGCTGAGGTGAAGACGGGTGTACCTATCGAGGCCTTCTGTGAAAAGAATGGGAGCATATGTATATCAACGAAGTCAACTGCACTGAGGACTTCTTGAGCTCCTCCGTGTTCTTGATACCCATAAGCCATTTCGCTGACAGTTACTGGGATGTTAAGAGACGATAGATCTTTCTTTGCAGCAAGCACTTGAGCTGCCAAGTCTTTGGGGTCGAGGACCCAATCGAAAAGAGGCTCAGAGCCAAACTGTACTCCACGGGTCACGAAGGGTGCTTTGGGGTTAGAGTGTAAAGTCTTGAAAAGTGCGTCACCTAAACGCTAAATATTAAAGCAAGGTGTGTGATTTTTAAGGTAAAACTTACGTCGCCCAATCCATTCATTAGTTCCATCGAAGCCAAACTAATGCATGCCATGGCCATGGTAATGTCAGTTGTTTGTAGACGTAGCATACACAAAATACTCACCCAAATTAGCGCGTGTACACCTATTTTTGCGGCCCAAGCCGCTTCAATGACATCGTCACTATACAAAGCAAACAAATGGTATGAGTAAATGGGGTAGGAAGAAGAGCGAGAGAGATACGAACTAGTAACCTTTCCTATCACAAACCCCGTAGAGGCGAACGTACCGTCCGTTGAAGGTATTCCGGATATCCTTGAACTCGCTAGTGAGTTGGGACAAACTCTGGCCTGAAAACGCTATGAGACTTGAATATGCAATAGAGGAACAGGAGTCCTTACATGCTGTAATTTCGTAGCTGAACCCACTTGATATTCATAAAAGATTAAAATTTACTACTTGACATAAAAAGGGCAAACGGACTCACAGAAACGCGTATTCTGTAGAAGGATCACACCACCAATTCTTGTTTGTACTTGGTAGTGTCGATGGAGCTTGGAAATTAAGTGCAGGGTAGCAATTTGAAGCTTTATGGTGCGAATCTTGGCCAGAAGACGATCTTTGGAATGGGCTTGCGAAGGTCACGCGAGCAAGAGAAACAAGTATCAGGCAAAGGGCAAAGGTCGAGCAAGAAATCATGGTGGGATAGGGTTGTTGGTACAAGATGTGCGAGGAACAACCAAGCACCACAAGCATATTTATATCTTCTCGACCTATACTCAAGAGCTAAAAGAGGTTATAAGATGTAAGTGAAACAAGGGGAATGTCTCTAAAAATCTGCCCGCAAAAGTTAGTCCGCGGCATCTGCCCAGCAGGCATGATCATGTTCTTCTCTCGAAGTGAGAATGAGAGAGATAGAACTCATGTGACAGCAAAAGGATGCTTGAACCAGTGAGGGTGGCGTTAGAAGCTTCTTCCTGTGGCGTAGCCCGGGTCGCGTGGTCAGCGAATCAACCATGCCTCTTGTTTGCTTCTGGGAAAATTAAAGCCCTTCGCATGTGAAGCCGTAACCGCTCCGAGAATTCTCAGATAAAAGTGCTAGATCGAACAGACTTATGTGGCTGAGCAACCAGTGTCAGATGCAGACGCTTGTGCGCCTGAGATCCAGAGTTTTGCCGTGCTCGGAACTTCTGGCACACAAAGAAATAGCTAAGTTGGTAATTGAGCTCACCTGCGTCTCCAGTGCTTCCGAACAGTCTCCATATGTTTTTGTGTGAAAGTATTGTTGATCTACTAGATCACCAAACGGAATGGTAAAATTAGTAGGATACTACAAGTAAGGGTATAGAAATATCCAAGTAGAAGAAGCAAGCAAGACATGTGAGCAGGTCAACCCTGTTATAGCATGGACGGATGTACACCAAGCGGAAGCATTAGAGGGTCCTTGAGTGCTGCTCTCGGCCACAATTCAGTCTCGAGCTGAGAATTAAGGTTAGCGTTTTGACCTAATCGGAGGGCAAGTAACTTTTCCTACGTGGCCAAAAGCAGATCCTATAGAGACTAGGTTCATGTGATCCGGAACTTCGCCTCCATTCTACATTGAGGGTTAGCTCAGAGTAACATATTGTGCCATACGCAACATACCACTTCGATTTCGTCGAATCCACGGAACGCAAGGCGGAGGTCAAGAGGTACGCGCGATGGAAGCACTAACACATGCGCAATCGGGTCAAAAGGCCGATTTGGTGCATTGTGAGCTGAAATTTCCTGAAATGACTGTCATGTTTTTCTCCAATTATTGAAAGCACAAAACGGCAAACCTGTGCAACTTTAAGTGCTAAAAGAATATCAGTACGCTTCCCACGTGCTGCTTCCCCAACAAGCACGAAGAGTTCCCAGAAACTGTCAATGAGGTACACAAATGCTTTCAAATCTTGTGCATTTGGCCATACATTAAGAGCTTCAACCTGAAAATATGTTACATATTACTTGCGTACTGATTCAAGTAGAAATTTACGTACTGGTTGTATAGCGTTACTCGCTTCAACTCGCCATAAGCGAGGCTGAGAGGAAGGGCCCACTTCTGGTCTCCAGCGCCAGTAATCAGCCTGGGCGTACTCATCCTTGCCAAGCATCAACCAGAACATATCATCATCGTTAATACCCTCAGTGAGCTCCACCAGATTGTCGGCTGTTGCAAAGCTTTGAGCATACGCTAGGGCAGCGACTCGCTCGTCTTGCATCGAACCACGGCCGTGCCATATGTACACTGTATCCAAGATGGTAACAACATAACTGTACGCAGAGCAAAGATTGGCAGCATTCTAGAAATTCAATGGTTAGTTATGTAAAATCAGCAAAAAAAGTAAAGCGCTAGACCAAATCATGTTCATCAATAAATATGGAACCATCGACTGCGCGGACCAGATGCATCGCCGTGTTTTCGACGGACCAGTGAGTTCGAGTGCCCTTCAAAAGCAATCAGAATAATCTTCGAGTAACTCATACAAACAGTTGGATTACCTGCCGGGTAATCAGTTGGCCACCAATCGCGTGCACAAGTTCTGCGGGCTCTCGGAACTGTTCCACCCGTATAAGGGGTGTGCCATAGCGTTTCGCGAGTTCTATAAGCTTATGCTCTTCCCTCTCGCTGATTGGAGCCTTGCGACCAATCCAGCCCCAAACTACTGTGCTCACGAGTTTGCTCGATTGAGATTTAGATCTCTGTACAACAGCAAGGACGTCGTTGTCATAGCAGATATGTGCATCTTTAGAGACAGGTGTGGTTGCAACACCGACAATAGAGAGAACTTCCACTGAAATTGTTGAAAGATCTTCGGAGGGCATGTATTTATTGCTGGGGCCATCAACCAATTTCTGGATGTCCACATCCGGAAGGAACTCCCTGTCAACTAGATCTTTTACAACGTAAGCGTTAGATATATCAAATAACCAGACGCAGGCATTACCAATGCGAACTTCGCTATCAGTTGACCTCAAGCTAGATGCTGTAGATTCTTTAGAGTGCCCTTTGATGACCGAGTTCTGTAATGAAGGGGATGAGTCCCCACTAGACTAATACGAAGAAATCCAAAATCCAAATCGGTAGAACTTACCTTCTTAGGGCCAGTGTCTATGCCACCATCAAGCTTGTTAGTTTTAGCCACAACTCGAGAAAGTGTGCCAGCGGGAGAAGGAGCTGGTGTTGCCTCTTCTTTGAGTGTTGGGAGCGTTGATGCCGAATAGGCCGAAACTCCTCTGCTTGACACAGAAGGGGACGGAACAAGAGGTGATTCAACCGTCGGCTGTTGAGATGGTGGCATCGAAGGCGCATCCTTTGAAAGCTCAGGAGTCGAATCTGCTCCTGACGTCGATGTAGAAGCTGGGGTAGATATGTCGACGGCTATAGATGACTCTACGGCTGGCGAGGGTTCCTTTACTGTCGAGGTAGATGCAGGCTGGGTTTGCTCGCTGAACACTTGGACAACATCCATTACTGTAGCTCGATTGCCAGTTGAAGGGATTCGGGGACGAGGGGTTATAGGGGAACGCTCGCGTGGGGGAGAATTCGGCTCATTAGTAGGCGGGCTCTGGGGCAGAACCGGGCTTGGGGACATGCCAGGAAGCGGGCGAGGACTTTGGTCGTTTTTCAGTAATCCTGGAGCACGACCCAGACCTACGAACTCCACTGATTTTTGTGCTCGCGGCGTCTTAGGTGCAATAACCGGCATATCTGCCCATCGATCTGTGACTTTGGAGTTACGACTTGGCGGTGTAGTTTTATCTTGTTTTCCTTCTGCAGCAGGGAACTTGATCGCTGGAGCTAAAGGCGTAGACGTGCGAGTTGATGCTGGTGCCGAAGTAGGTGATTGAGCAAGAATCGGTGTCTCAACCGGAGGGTCAGCAAACTTGACTACCGATTCGCGTGCTCGTTTAGTACTAGGAGATTTGGAGGTTTCTGGTGCTTTGGAGGTCGATGACAGTGCCGACTTGGGTCCTCTCGATTCTCGCGTTTTGCGAGGCTTCTTAGCACGTTGCTTCGTCGGCTGGACGGTGAAATGAGGCAATGAACGACACACGTAAGGCAAAGAGCAATGGAAATGCATTTTGAAACAAACAGGTTAACAAAGGGAAGGAAAAACATTTGCTACTCGAGGGGACGCACATGACTGAGGGGCCGGCTCTCAGCCGGGTGCTCTTCCGGTTGTCGTAAGGGTACATCATTAACGATGATGGGCTCTTCCTCGAACCGTACACGCTGACCAAATTCGCCTGTGGGGTTATCATCATGAGGAGTCTTTGGCCGAGGTGGTTGGATGACGTCTGTTGGTGGACTGTCCCCCGTCTTCATAGGCTTGATATACGATATCATTGTATTGGACGACCCAACTTTAACTCCCTGATCGTGACTCGAGCTCTTTTGCTTATCCATAGTACGTTCGACAACCTCTGGTGGTTCTGGAGTCGTCACCCCTGCTCTCTCAACACTAGGAAGCACCTTTGGCAACAAAGGCGGTGCCGAGGATAAGGTTGTCAGTGTGTCATGGGGAGCCACCGGTGTTGTCCCGCGAGAGGGTGGTCGAGGGCTTGGAGAAAAGGAGATAGGCTGGGGCGGTGGGGCTGCCCATTTGTCGATGATGGCAGCAACACGTTTGGTCGGGGTAAGTGGAGTAGAGACACCCGGAGAGGTGTCCACTGCTTCTCGTTGCACCATGCTTTGCACGAAACCGCGGCCCCGCAGACGACTCAGGCTTGGGGTAGGCTCTTTTTGAGCAGCTGGACGTAAGAATGCGGGGGAGCCCGTGTTAGATGGTACCAACTGAGGGCCACCATGGGGGGACGCCTTGGGCGATGGCTGGATGGCACGAGCGAGAGATGGTGTAGTCGACAGGGTACCCTTAGCATTAGGGGACAACGTTGGCGTAACAGTAGGCCGTGAAATAGGTATAGAGGGAGCAGCAGAAGCAGGTCGTTGAGAGGCTGTAGTGCGTAAAAATGCAGTAGTGTTGTTTGTAGTGGATACAGAAGATGCTGGAGTGATAGGGGTAGGTGAGGGGTGCCGTTCCGACCCGATTCCTCCAGTACGCTGAATTGGTATCGATCCACCTGGATTGCTCATGGTTCGATCGCGGGATCTTGGAGGATCAAAAGGCGGTTGGGCTGGCGCGAGAACCGGCTCTCGAGACTTGCTGCGGTCTGGCAAGAAACCTTGGCTTTTGGTACGCTCGCGTGACCGGCTCCGAGCGTAAACAGAAGGCATCGCAGGTTGTGCAATTGTCGCGGCCTCAATAGCATCCACGTATCTATGAGCAATAGATGGAGTGCTGGCCTTACGCTCGCGCAAAGGCTTGGGAGAGTAGGATGTCTCCATCGTGCTGTGCGCACTTGTCTGCATTGGTGGTGCAGTCGATGTACGAGTGATTGGAGAAATAGGTGAAGATGATGCCATGCCTGGCATTGCAATGCCTCCTCTTCCAAACACGGGATGTGAAACATGCTGAGGCGGAGATGTAAACTCGGTTGGGTTATGAGCATCTTGTTGAGGGCGATGTTTGTTGAGGCGAGGGCCTGAAGCATTTCCACCAATTAACGCCGCAAGAGAGATAGCGTCAGATGTTCCTTCGCGTAACTTGGCAGGTATAAGCTTTGGTGTCAGTTCCATGAGCTCGGACTGTCTGCTGTCATCTCCAGTACTGTTCGACTTGTGTAAAACGTCTGCGTGAGATTCGTTCTTGTTCATAACAGAAACATCCTCCTCAATGCTTTGGTACGTGCTTAAGTCAGGCGCTGTTCGTTTAGTCGAGTTAGTCGGACACAAACGCGTAATATGCAAACGACCAGAAACGTACCAACGTCGGGTGTGCTAGGATGATTGCTGTACATCTGGCTGCGTCGCAACCGTTTAAGCCGAGAGGCAGCAATTTCTTCCTCCAACTTGCGTTGTTCTGTCTCGTCATCCTCGTCTACCTGCGTTTACAACACGCTTCAATCATCTTCCGTAGGCTCTAGCGATTGAAGGACAACATCCGCACCTGACGCTGTAATGCCTTGATTCTACTCGTCCACTCGGACAGACCGACATCCGACTTTGGAGGGTTGGCACCTGTAGGTCTTGAACGCGTTGCCATTGCGCGAGTGTCGCGCAAAAGTGTATGTCCAGCGCTGAAGACGACCGAGCAGGGCTGCCAGGAGGTGAGAGCAGGTCAAGAAGGAGTGATGACGTCTCGGAGGTTGCCGACACAAAGGCGGCTCGCTAGGCCGGATGCCGGTCCAACCGTCTTGACTCTTGAAGTGACTCTCTCAGCAACTTAGCACTGAGCCGAATCCAGATTTTTAGTTCTCGGAGTTCTTATTACACCTCAAATCCTAAACTCGCCATAATCTAACTTCAACTTCCTTTTTGCACTATATATATTTGAAAACATATTCTCGACGTCACATATTTATACGATTCTGAAGCCGATGAAAAGCTCAATCTGCACCAGTAACTACCTATAATGCCATGTATCAAAGCTTTGCCCGGAAGCCAGTTTTAGCATCAGGAGCACGCAATTTGGCAGATCAATTTGTGTTACTATCCCTATCATTATGACTGCTGCACTGACTCTGATACGCCGGATCGTAGTGTAGTATGTGCGATCAGAGACCCACGGGGGAGCAGCGTGTTTTACAAACAACTGCTCATCAAAACCTGTAAGTGGCATTTCATTCATATACAGTTCAGCTAAAAATGCTGAGTCTATCATCAACGAAGCAATCGCGACGAATCTCGAATATCACCCGCGACAATGCTTTGACGACGGTCGTATAACCTTTTGTCGCAGAACAGAGCTAATGTGGTGGCATAAATAAAATCGGTTGATGCTTTTGATGAAAAAACCGTCAACAGCCGGGCTATTAGGTATGTCAATTTCCACAACAGCGATTTGATATAGGTCGTACCCTCCTTGAAACAACTTTAGCTTCCCATGTCATGCTTCAGGCTGAACCCCAACTGGCAACGGCACCTCCACATCAAACCCGAGTGACACAGAGCAAGACGTTTGCCAACTCCCAAGTATTCGGTATTCAATCCTTTACTCTGTGTATTCGAAATGACTGCTACTGCCCAGTGCTCGTGATCGTTCAAGCAAGCATAAATGCTAGGTTGTTTGAGAGCTCCCCACACACATCCTCTCCTTTTTTTCTCACCATGAGCGCCGTCGAAGCCCTTCTGGATATTATCAACCGTGGCGTTGAAGATATCAAGCATGTTTATCAGGCTGAAGGTACCCCGCTGCCTTCCCTCGACGAGCCGTATGTCCCCAGTCCTGCGGAGTTCAAGGCTATCAAGTCCACAGACCTGGTAGTTGCGGCTGCACAGCAGCTGATAGCGGTTCTTCGACCTCCCACGCTTTCACTCATGCAGATAGGATTCTCGGTAACAATTCAATTGTCTATATGATTAAAGTGCTGATTGCTTGTCAAGTCAACCGAAGTTGCGGCACTTGGTGTCGCTAATGATCACAACATTGCCGAAATTCTGCGTGAAGCTGGCCCAGAAGTAAGCTTATGACCGTCACTATTTTGCGGCGACATGTCTTATCTCTCCTGCCAGGGTCTTCACGTAGACGACGTTGCCAAGAAGGCTCAAACCAACGCTAACAAGCTTGGTAGGTGTTATGTTATGCGCTTATTTTTGTGTTTCGTAACCTGCCCTTAGGACGAATGCTGCGCGTGCTTGCTAGCTCTCACGTCTTCAAAGAAGTCTCTCCTGATGTGTTTGCAAACAATCGCCTCTCGTCACTATTGGACACGGGTCACTCCTCTGAGGAGCTCACTACTAAGTACCCCGGCTTTCATTTCAGTGAAGTTGATATTGTACTCATTTGATTCACTCAGTCCTATCCGAAAACACCAAAATACCAATGGCTTCCCATCACTCATCGGACATATGTGGGTAGCCCATACCTGCACTTCGCTTTGTACTCAACAATATGCAGGACACATGAAGCAATCAAGACCGCGGCATTTACAAGCGATTACTTTGCGGATAAAGATGCCGTGAACTCAGAAGAACCCAATGTGACACCCATGAATCGAGGCTTAGCGGTCGGAGGCACGTTCATGGATTATCTCGTTTCACCTACAAACGTTATTCCAAGGGCCCGTTTGAATGCTGCCCAAGCCGGGTCCATAAAGATGTTCCCACCAGAGGCTATCCTTGGCCGTACGACATATTTATTTTTACTCTTGCCTTTTTACTTACCTACCAATAGATTTCCCGTGGTCGGATCTGGAGAAAGGCTCAATCGTTGTCGATGTAGGTGGTGGAGTCGGCTCTACCAGCATGATAGTTGCGAAACAACACCCGGATCTTCGTTTTGTTGTCCAAGATCTGGGCGGTATGGTGGACGACGCACGAAAGGTAGTCTTATTGCGTACTCCGATATGAGGACCATTATTTACAGCAATTACCACAGTATTGGCAGGATCGTTACCCCACTGCGATAGAAAATGGGCAAGTGATACATCAGGGTATGCCTCCTATTGGCGCCTACCAAACGCATATATTAGCTTATAATCGGCTCCTGTGGGCTTAGTTCATAGCTTCTTTGATCCGCAGCCTATCAAAGGTGCTTCGGTATTCCTGTTGAGGACAGTCCTCCATGACTGGCCCGCGTCATATTGCAAAATAATTCTCCGCCACCTCCGGAGCGCGGCGCAGGCCAATACAAAGACAGTCATTGTGGATCAAGTGCTTACATATGCTGTGCCATCGGACAAGGCAAAGAACACTACCTTCGGGATACCTGGAGAAGAGGTTCCATCCGCGCCTTACCCCCTTCTTCCGAACGCTGGTAGCTTTGGCTATCGGTTCGACATACTGGTATGTTCCCTTCTACAGATACATCCCCCCTACTGATCGAACTATCTTACAAAACAGATGGGTGGTCTGGCCAATGGCTCAGAGCGCACGGTCGGTGCATGGGTAGACGTAGTTGAAGGAACTGGTTGGAAAATCGCCGAAATTGTATTTGGAGGATCCAGCCACTCAAGTCTAATCCTGGTGCCCGTCTAGGCCAAGTAAGACAACGTGTCTATGTACCTCTTGTATAGTAATATCAGGATGCTTTTTAGAATTTGATCCAAATCACCCTGGTATGAAGGCCACGCTCTTCATAAGCATGATTCAGAAGCGACTTGTAACAGAAGATCATAATAGTTGTGTCTCCGAATTTTTGCTAACAGCAGCTGTCGGGCCTGCCATGAGTTGGTAGGCGGTGACCGACCAGTGCGATTCACCGCAAGTGTGACAAAGTAACTCAAATACGAGAACGGAAGCCTCCACTGTATATACCTATCAAGATGGAGCTAGCTGCCGCCATACCTTTACGGTGCCATCTGCTGATGCTGTAACCATCTCGCCGATTTCTGTTGGGTGATGCTCGGTCCATGTTATCACTCGGTCGTGAACCTGGGGAGGTGGGTTCGGCTGCAAAGGCTTGGCCTGATGAACGGTTAGCTACTGACCGTGGTAAGAAGTATCCTTAGAGCGACCCACATCTAATAAATCCCAAGCCCATACTTTGCCCGCTTCATCTCCGCACACAACGCTAGCTTCCCCGTATCCAAAAACGGCACGTATACGGTAATCGCCAGCGGTATGGCCAGAGAAATCGTTGAGTAGTTTGCCGGTCACTGCGTCCATGAGGCGAACATGGGCATCAAGTGTGGTAGCAAGATATGTTTGTCCATCAGCTGTGGGCACGACTGCGGTCACAGGGGCTGAAAAGCGATTTGAGATTCAAGGAGGGCGAGTAAATTGAAGGGTATCCTACAACCAATGCAGTCACTGCGCAATTCTCCCTTTCGTAAATCGTAAGTCCGTACGTATCCGTCAACGGAGCCGGTTATGATGGTATGAGCTTCAATATAAAGTGCTTGAACAGCATCACGAGCTTCCTCGAGTACTTGGATTGGTGTACGGTTCTGAGAGCTAAACTGTCATGAGCTTTGGGATAGATGGAGAAATAGAACATGCGCACCGGAGATCCCACAAGCGCACGGCCTGGTCATATGAACCTTGCATGCACTGTTAAATAGAGCCCGAGTACTGATACAGGTAACGTACCGCTAGCAAGTACCGTAGCGTCGGCGTTGAACTCTACTGCGTTGATTTTACCCATGTGCCCAGCTATTCTTCGGATAGTCTGACCGGAGGTGACATCCCATAAGAATACGGAACGATCCCCGCCAGAGGATGCAAATTTCGTATTGTCGTGCGCACTATGTAGAATTAGCAATTTCAATTAATATATAACAAAATATGCTTACACAGTAATTGATAGAACTTCATAGCCGTGCGCATTGTACGTTTTGATCTCTGTCCCCAAGCTCGGGTTCCAAAGACGAACTGTTCGATCTTGCCCGCCGGTAAGAAGGTATTTCGCACTCCCCTTGGCGTACCGCGAGACATGCACCGGACCCTTGTGAGCAGAAAGTGTGGTGTGTAATGAGCGCGCTAGTGGTTCTGGGCCTCGTGAAGGTGCCATGATGGTTCGGGAAAGGCAGATAAATAAGCGCCTATCTACGGGCCCTTCGTTTTGTGGCTGAGGAAGTCCAAAGGAAATCACGAGACATGCAACTCAAACGCCGAGACAACGTTTCAATGACATCTCTTCTCCTGCCACGACAGGGCATTCTGGTCCCATGCATCATTGCTTGCTATATTGGGACTTGAAATCTTTCTTAAGACCCAGCATGTGTATTGTTGCTACATAAAACGACATTACAAAGGTGCAGTGAAAATTCCACGCAGATTAATGTGGAGTGACGTTCCGTGTTGCTGGGTGGCTGTCGATACGTCAGAAATATTTGATTCCCCGCTTCGTTGTCATTTCTATTTTTCAACTCCGACTCTGAGCACACTCCATACCAAAAACCACGACGAGTACGAATGTTGAGCTGGCAGTTCCCTCCGAAAGCGGAGGACCGCACTCCTCTTACAAGGAAGGGCCTTGTGCAGAGTATTTTGCCAGTAATTGCTCTCTATGTTCTGATGGGATACCTCGCCCGCACCCAAGGAACAAGGCAATACCGCCTTCTACTGGGTCCTCTGACCCTGTCTCTGGTCTACCATGCGGCAGTTACCTTTCAGCCATCCGAAGGGCAAATGGAATACATCTGGATGGACTACGGTCACGGTGTGCGTGTTGTCTACTAATGTCTTTCAACTTATTCTGATGTGTTTACTTGTCACAGGTCGCAATGTTTGCTATTACAATGCGAGTCATAGAGTGGACCTTGATTGAGCGGCCACTGCGTCGGAGCATTCCTGACAAGTCGCATCCCGTTTTTGACACATTTAACTTGTGTTTCAACATGCGCGGAATTGGGTGGACCTGGTCTAAGGGGCTGCCAATTCCTCCAGATCCTCGGAACACCGACTCGCACATCGCATTTTGCGCATATACTATCGTCCGCGCGTTAGTACATATGATAATCTACGACGCACTCCACTATATTGTCCAGCTCTGGGGATCTGATTCATTTGGTTTACCCAATGGTGGTAGCATCTTTGACACATCACTTCCTCAGCCCTGGCAGTACTTGCGCGCAACCGCTATTGGTGGAATCTCTGGCCTCGTCGTCGCTTTTTTCTTAGACTTCCTTTATGACACCGCCACAGTCCTCTTGTTTCCTCTCCTCCCAGACCCGAAAAGTTGGCCCCCACTCTCGCACAAGGTTTGGGCAGCGCAGTCATTAACTGAGCTCTGGGGTGTGCGCTGGCATCAATCTTTCCGGCGACCATTTATTGTGTTGGGCGGAGCGCCCTTCGCATACATTTTTGGACGGCGTGCGGCACCCCTTGGCGCGTTCATCGTGTCTGGACTACTCCACGACGTCAGCATGTGGTGCATGGGTCGCGGTATCGATCCTTTACGCGTCTTTGGCTTCTTTGTCGTAATGGGTGTTGGATGTTTACTTGAGTCTCTATGGAATATCTTAACCGGTTGCAAGGTTGTCGGTTGGCTGGGTCGTTTCTGGACGTACTCTTGGATATTGGGATGGTCGAACATGCTGATTGACCCGTGGTTGAAGCGCGGACTGGCTGGAAGTCTGATCGTACCTACACGCTACAGAATTGGAAAGAAGATGATAGATCTTCTAATAGATAAACTGGCTGATCGATAACAATGCCATGCAGTTATTATTTGTTCGCTCGCCTCCACTACGTATGTATCAAAAGCTACTTAGAACATGTTATATGGTTACTGGGCTCCCACTTTGAACAATCACATTATCCATGTTCAAGTAAGCGTTTGATCACGAGATCGTCATCGTTGTTGTTGTTGTTGTTGATGAATCTGCATTTATAACGCGCAACAGCAAACTAAGTACAAGACGCGCGTCCATTCCGGACGCGAGATCGTCATCATATTAAGACAGATGACATCCGAAGATAACATAACGATTTGCTATCTCATTGAGTAATAGAATAAATAGATATATGTACTGACGTGCGGTTCTGAGAGCTATATCATGGCTCTTGGAGTTAACAGACACGTTTTACCTGCGTGCTTAGTATAGAATTCAATTGGGTTTGTCACTAGCGTGCCAACTAAAGGAAGACCAATAAGTCACGTGCTCTTATGGACCTGCCACTGGCCAGTGGCCCCTTGACCAACTCTGATTCTGAACGGTGGCAAGTGTCCACTCAACGTTATCTCTTCTCCAGTCACAAGCAAGACACTTTACTCCTACCATTTCTTGCTATATTTTGATTTAGGCGACTTTTTATACCCGAGGATGAGCGGTTTTCTATAAACAACATTTACCACCACGATGCAGTTATACTTCTACTCGGGCGCTTTTAATAATGTCAATGTCCAGCCGTGTTCTGAATTGTCGCAAGTGGGTTATCTGTCAACGCGCCAGCAATGAGTATTCAGCTCCCCGTGCCATATTCGCCCTTACCCTGCAACTCCGACAAGTTTGAGTTCACTCTACTTACATCAACCAATGTCACAAGCTCAGATGCTGAACTGGCAGTTCCCTCCAAAAGCGGAAGATCGCATTCCACTGACAAGGAAAGAGCTTGTGCAGAACATTTTGCCGTTAAACGTTCTCTATGTTCTGATGGCATACCTCGCTCGCACACAAGAAACAAGACCATACCGCCTCCTGCTGGGTCCTCTGGCCCTGTCACTAACCTACCATGCCGCAGCTACCTTTCAACCGTCTTGCGGACAAATGGAATACATTTGGATGGATTACGGTCATGGCGTGCGTTTTTTTTTTACGGCAAAATCCTCGAATTTGTTTTAATGGGCCTTCATCTGTTATAGATTGCAATGTTTACTATCGCAATGCGGATTGTAGAATGGACCTTCATCAACCGGCCTCTACGTCGAAGTATTCCTAACAAATCGCACCCCATTTGGGAGACATTTGATTTGTGCTTCAATACACGTGGAATCAGCTGGACTTGGTCTAAAGGGCTTGTGGTTCCTCCAGATTCTCGGAACACCGACTCGCGCATTGCATTTTGCGCATATACCATCGTCCGTGCACTGTTGCGTATGATAGTTTTTGACGGGCTTCACTATATGATTCAGCTCTGGGGATCTGATTCGTTTGGCTCACAAAACGGAGGTAGCATCTTTGACACGTCACTTCCTCAACCCTGGCAATACCTGCGTGCAACAGCTATTGCGTCTATATCTGGCATTGCCGTTGCCGTTTCCCTAGACTTCTTTTACGATACAGCCACAGTCATCTTGTTTCCCCTCATTCCAGATCCAAAACGTTGGCCTCCAATCTCGTACAAGGTCTGGTCAGCGCAGTCATTAGCTGAGTTCTGGGGCACGCGCTGGCATCAATCCTTCCGGCGCTCATTTATCATACTGGGCGCAGTGCCTGTGGCGCTCATTCTCGGACGGCGTGTGGCACCTATCGGCGCGTTCGTCGTGTCCGGACTACTTCACGATGTCAGCATGTGGTGTATGGGTCGTGGTATCGATCCGTTACACGTCTTTGGCTTCTTTGTCATAATGGGTGTTGGGTGCCTACTCGAATCTCTGTGGACCATTTTGACTGGTCGCAGAGTTGCCGGTTGGCTAGGCTGTTTCTGGACGTATGCTTGGATATTGGGATGGTCGAATATGGTGGCAGACCCGTGGTTGTCGCGTGGATTAGTCGGAAGCCTGGTTATCCCTACGCGATACAGAGTTGGAAAGAGAATGGTAGACTTGATAATTAATAAATTGACTGCTTGATTACAAAGTCATTTTCTCACATCCATACTCACCCGTCTTTACTGTGTATATAGACAAATCCCTTGCAGCCCTTCTTATGCGCTATATAGTTACCAAAGTTCCGCTTTGAGCGGCTACTACATTATTCATATTCAGATGAGATTTACTCATTAAATCATTGCTATCTTATGGCTTCCTGCTGACATCGCCAGACAACCTTCGAGAACACCTCAAGCCTGCGCAATACATTCATTGATCGAATGATGTCTGGAATTAGTGTGGAGGATCCATAGCCGTTTTTGGAGCTGGTACATTATAAAGGCGAGTTTTTAGCCTCAGCTATACACGGGGTGCTCAAGCTAGGGACACTGGGTTACTTTTTGTATTAAGGCGGCAAGCAGATAAAAGCACAGTCACGAGCGAAGACTCCAACACGATTGAGGACTCAGACCAGATTCTGGACACCACACTTAGATGTCAGTTAGTCACGCATGTAACAGTGTCACGTGGGCGTGGCCCTTTTCTTTTTTTTAAAAAAAATCTGCATTTATTACTCGCTACATACTCTGGGTAAAGACGTGAACCTGTTTACGCGGGGTGGCCCTAGAGCCTCTTAAATCGCTTGTTGCAGGGGATGAACTGCAACCGTCATCTTGTAATAAGACATCTTCGACTGCATCACTATTTGAAACTAGCTTACCAAAAAACACTTATCAGATCCTATTTCTTCATAATAATGATCCCTGTACCTGCTGTTCCTGTCCGCATTGCAGCGCTCAATGACAATTACCTTGGGCAAAAAATACGCCTTGTTGGCACGTACGCTCGACTTCTCTCCAAAAGACCTACGTATGATAATCTCATTACAGGGTGATTGCATATGAATTTACCACCAATATTATACTCGTGGTTGAACGAGACTTTGCTTGTGCTATTCTTGTCGACGCGGCGCTCTGTTTTGAGGCCCCTCGTAGCGAAACGTGGCTGCGGAACTCTAAAAGTACAGTAATGGTTTCAGGGTATTATGAAGAAACAGAAGTACGTCCTGCATTCTTCTGGTAGAATGTGCGTCGCTGAATCGGCTCAACCGTTGGCTCATTCCGTGGCTGCTTACAGGGACTCGACCCTCCTCATATCCCACGGTCACTTCCTTTACCTCGACAGTTGAATGCTGCTCGCGTGCTCAGGGCTGTAATCATCGAGGCCGCTATTGATCTCGACTTAGGTCTATGGTATTCTGCGCTTGCGGAACGAGAGAAACTCTTAACCGCATCGTCGTAAAACCCCTCCCCTCTGCGTTGACTACTCCTCTGACGCCCAGTAATTTAGCTGTTTGCAGTTTTCTGTCGCTTTTCTGACAAGTGCTTGTACCCTAATATGATTACCAGTAGGAATGCACCACAAAGGAATAGCTTCGTTTCAAGCCGTTGGCCATTGCCATTATGGAGAGATTCAATAAAGTAACTTATATTTTGTTTGAGCGACATCGTGCAATCACAAGTCAGGAGAAAGACCTGACTCTGTTGCCAGAAGTAAGTGATGATGCGATGAGTCAGGCGCTAAGGTTTTAAGATACAAAGGCTCACGGATGTGTAAAGCCGTAATCTCAAGTGACGTTTTGTGCGAGGTCCACGAAGGTTTACCCCGGTTGATGGGTTTCATCTTCTTTCTGCGAACGCCGGCTTTTGCCTAATCATCCGCCCAGACCGCATATTTAAGACTTCTATCCCATCACGTCCTTTCTCTATTCTTACATTTACCAGCCCGCTGAAACTTCTAGTTCCGAACACTAACGTGCCTCTCTTGCGTCACCATGAGCACAATGGACATCTCGTCAATCCTCCAGGGCGGATACCAACACCCGCTGTCG
Source organism: Waitea zeae (assembly GCA_037855215.1). Taxonomy (NCBI): domain Eukaryota; kingdom Fungi; phylum Basidiomycota; class Agaricomycetes; order Corticiales; family Corticiaceae; genus Waitea; species Waitea zeae. The sequence continues at coordinate 21,604 of JAZHGK010000151.1, forward strand.
CGTTCATGGCAAGGCCGCCGTCAGCTCACCAAGTCGATGCTTATGTACCCAATATTCATAACCGACGACGATGACGCTCGCGTAGAGATTCCGACGCTACCTGGTCAGTGCCGATGGGGCGTGAATCGCCTGGAAGGCTTTATTGGCCCTTTGGTGAAGAAGGGGCTAAAAAGTGTAATCCTCTTCGGCGTACCTATGAAGTGTGCGAAGGTGGGTAGCCAAACTTGCGACAAGTGGCACCACTTGAACTAACCAAATCAACTGTGCAGGATCCAAGGGGCGGCCCAGCAGATGACCAACAAGGGCCTGTTATCCTGGCCATCAAAAAGCTCCGTTCACTGTTCCCTGAACTGTACATTGCATGTGATGTCTGCCTCTGCGAGTACACCTCACATGGCCACTGCGGCGTTCTTCATGAGGATGGGACTATTAACACCGAGCCATCGGTTGCACGCATCGCTGAGGTCGCAGTGGAGTATGCGAAGGCTGGTGCGCACTGTGTTGCACCCAGCGACATGATGGACGGACGAATCAAGGCCATCAAACGCGGGCTTATGGACAACGGGCTCGCAAACCGCTGCACTCTCATGTCCTACTCTGCCAAGTTCGCAAGCTCACTGTACGGCCCTTTCCGGTGAGTTGTCGTGTAATCAGTAGAATAGGCATACAGGTAACCAACACTTTGTGTAGAGACGCTGCAGGAAGCGCACCCTCGTTTGGCGACCGAAAATGCTACCAGCTTCCTCCGAGCGGACGTGGACTCGCGCGACGTGCAATCGTAAGTGATAAAATTGGGCAAGACTCTTCTTTAGTTCATAATCTTATAACCACTTTTTACTTAGGCCCGCGATATCGGCGAGGGCGCGGATATCATCATGGTCAAGCCGGCCCTCCCATATGTTGATATCATAGCCGATGCTGCTCAGATTGCTCCTGACCACCCACTCGCTTGCTACCAAGTGTCTGGTGAGTTCGCAATGATACACGCTGGGGCGAAGGCCGGTGTATATGATCTGCGCACCATGGCTTTCGAGGCCGCGGATTCGATGCTTCGGGCAGGTTGGTGTCGTTGCTTTTGTCACCGCTAGCTATGGACTGACCTTGAAACAGGTGCTACTCTCATCCTCACATACTTCACCCCCGACTTCCTGGATTGGCTTGAGGCGTAAATATAACAAGCTCTGCTTCAATTAAGTATCTAAATTGTATACATGTTGTGTTTTTAGCACCATGTAAAAAATTGCGTGTATTGTAATTTAAAAATCCCAAATCTCACATCAGCTTACTATAGCAGCGTGATGGCTCAAAGGCAACGTTCCCTTTGTTGTCTCACGCACGTAAACGCTTCTCTCGTACTCGAAAGGCCAGCTGAGCAGTTTCGTGGAAAGGGCTGAGTGAAGTCCCGTGACCCGCAACGCGCTCTCCTGCTTCAATTTCCGTACCACCTTTCGCGTGCTATACCCATCATGTCCAGCAGCATCGAGCTCATTAACCCCAAAGCTGAGAGCGTACGGCGCGCAGCCGCGCTCCAGGTTAGTCAATTCGGTTTCCAGTAGTTGGTACATCCTCCGATCTTAATGCAACGTAGGTGAACACGACCGGCGCGATGGGTCTCGCAAATGTCGTCAAAGGCAATCTTGGTGTGCCCTACGTTAGTTTCCTGACCGTATATCGTTTACTCAAACCTTGGTGCTCACTAGGTCCCAGGGGAACACTCAAAATGCTGGTTGACGGCGCAGGGCAGATCAAAATGACTAAAGACGGGAAAGTGTTGCTGTCGGAAATGCAAATCCAGAACCCTACTGCAGCAATGATCGCACGTACTGCCGTCGCTCAAGACGACCAAGTTGGAGATGGGACGACTTCAGTCGTTCTCCTGGTTGGAGAGCTGCTGAAGCAGGCCGACCGGTACATATCTGAGGGCGTTCACCCGACCGTCATCGGCGAGGGCTTCGACCTGGCAAAGAAGGAGGCGTTGGCGGTGTGTGATAGACTAACTTTCCCTGGCGAATCTTTGGTGTTGACTCGCGATGCTTTTTTTGCCAGTTCCTTGACACTTACAAACGCCCTTCAAAACTTGATCGCGCTACCCTCATTAACGTGGCATACACATCTCTTGCGACAAAACTCAACAGCACCCTGGCTAAGCAATTGGCCGCCGACGTCGTTGACGCTGTCCTCACTATCCGTCCCCCACCTCCATCAGAAGGTATTGTTTTGAAGAACACTAATTCCCTGATCACCACTCATGCTTCAACTGCCAGATGCAAAGGATCAATGGAGGAACCCAATTGATCTTCATATGGTCGAAATCATGAAGATGCAACATCGCGTTGCCTCAGAAACCCAACTCGTTCGTGGTCTTGTCCTGGACCATGGAGGGCGTCATCCCGACATGCCCAAGCGTGTCGAAAACGCTTTCATTCTCACATTGAACGTGAGTTTGGAGTACGAAAAGACGTGCGTTCATACACTTCATCGCGACGTGGCTCTCTCTAAATCAAATTATAGCGAGGTTAACTCTAGCTTCTTCTATTCTACGACCGAGCAGAGGGAAAAGTTGATCGAGTCCGAACGCAAAGTTGTGGACGAAAAGGTCAAGAAGATCGTTGAGCTCAAAAACGCAGTTTGCGACCAGGCTGTTGACTCTAAGGACAAGAAGAAAAACTTTGTCGTTATCAACCAAAAGGGTATCGACCCACTTAGCTTAGATATGCTCGCGAAGAACGGGATTTTGGCACTTCGTCGCGCTAAGAGGAGAAACATGGAAAGGTTCGTCAGGTCTTTACCCGCAGCCGACAGCTTCTTATACTTATGCGTATCTCTAAGACTCCAGCTCATTTGCGGGGGCACTGCAGCTAACTCAGTTGAAGATCTTACACCTGACCTGCTTGGATGGGCCGGACTAGTGTACGAGCACACTCTCGGCGAGGAGAAATACACGTTCGTCGAGGAGGTCAAAGAACCAAAGAGCGTGACGCTGCTCATCAAGGGACCGAACCCACACACCGTGCAGCAGACGCAAGACGCGCTGCGTGACGGCCTCCGCGCCGTGAAGAACGCGATCGAAGACGAAGCGCTCATCCCCGGCGCGGGCGCGTTCGAGGTGGCGTGCGCGGCGCACCTGTCCGGGCCAGTGAAGAAGTCCGCCAAGGGGCGCGTCAAGATGGGCGTACAGGCGTACGCGGACGCGCTGCTGATCATCCCCAAGACGCTCGCACAGAACGGTGGTTTCGACGTCCAGGATGCTGTCGTCGCATTGCAGGATGAGCAAGCTGATGGCAATGTGGTGGGCATCGACCTTCAGTCAGGCGAGCCATTCGACCCCACTGTGGAGGGCATTTGGGACAACTATCGCGTCAAACGCCAGATGCTGCACTCATGGTAAGTACCACTCGCACCTTGATCAATCAGTATTGCTCATGCATAGTCTTTAGTTCTGTTATCGCTGTGAACCTTCTCTCGACAGATGAGATCCTTAGGGCAGGCCGTAGCTCACTCAAGCCTGAGGGACAACAGTAGTCGTGTTTGTATATGATATCTGTGACATAATTCAAAAACAGATTACAATTATGAACGGTAGAATAAACAAAAAAGTAGAGACAACGGGCAGTGAGCAAACAGATGAAATGAGGAACTGAAATCGGCAATGTTTTCATAAAAAGTCTGTTATTGAAGCTACTCGTCAGAGTCAGAAAAGTCGTCCCATCCGGCGACGACGAGATGAGTTGGAGAGCGAGGGGCAGGAAAGCTGTTCGCGACACGTAACGGTGAAAACGAACCAGAAAACAGAGAGGCAGAAGCAGCGGACGGCGGCTGTGTGGAGTATCGGCTCAACGAGATGGGCTTCGTCGGAGGCTCGGCAGAGGGAGTTGGAGGGGTAACAAGGCCCTGCCGGGCAGTTTCCCCGTCGTCAACGTCGCGCTCTAGAGGATCGCCCGGCGCCTCTTCCTCGCTCGGCACGAACCGTCTGCGCGAGAGGTTGAACGGGTTCGGCTTCCACGCCGCCGGTCGCGAGCGCGCCGAAACAACCTGCTTGACCTGAACAGAGACATTCAACTCGCCCGAGGTTGGGGAGAGCCTCACGCTCCTGTGGATGATGGGCGACGTCGAGCTCTTGGCGCAGGGCCCTTCCGCCTCTCCACCGCCTTCTATAGACAGCCCTCGGTCTTCCTGGAAGTCCTCAGGCGTCACGGGCGGCTCAGTCTCGTCTGCAGTCAAGTCCGAGTCTTGCGCTCGGCTCTTTTCTTCTTCGTCATCGGGAGAGGCGTCGCGGGTGATCCAGGCGCGGTGGCGGTACCGCGACGGGTTTGGCGCACGAAAAAGCAGGCCGCCCAAAGGCTTGTGCTTGAAAGGCACAAAAGTGGTCGGCTCGACAGGTTCGAGAACAGCTTGGGGAGTTGGCACTGGTGACGACGCCGGCTCCAGTCCCTCTTCTGCGGCGTCTCCGTCGAGAAATCCAGGGGAAACAAGGTCCTCGTTTTCCTCTTTCACAAGATCCTC
>JAZHGK010000153.1:0-10191 GCA_037855215.1 Waitea zeae
AGACGACGGGAAGAGCGAGAGAGGCGCGCTCTTTCCCGCCGCTCGCGCCTGTCACACAGTCACACCTCTGTGACGGGTCGCACACTCCCCGTCACAGACCGCTCCCAGTCCCAGTTGTTGGCAGTTAAGTTGAAAGAGGGACTATTGTCACATGACTATCATAGGGCCTGTTTGGCAACCTCTGCCTTCAGCTTCGGCCTCCGGTTTTCCCGCCAAAACCCTGCGGTCTTGGGCCAGGTCCGCTTTAATGCAGTCTGGCTCCAATTTGGCGGGAAAGCCGGAGACCGGAGGCTGGAGCCAGGGGTTGCCGAACAGGGCCTATAACTCCCGATACTTACGTCAAGTTGTATAAGTATACGAGGCTCAGCCCTCAAAATGGAGATTGAAAACAGGTCCAACCCTCAAAATATACTTACTGATGTATATTTTTCTTCTTATTTTGACTGTTGCTCCTTTTTCCAGAATATTTTCTCAGCCTTGTTTTCAGATCTCTACACAAGCTTTTTGGGGATGATGTACAACAAACCCAGGTTCGAACAACGTTGGTGGGAACAGCCTGCCGCAGTACTTACTAACCACCACATTTTCCCACAGTGCTTCATGAGAATGGCGAATGACGACCTTTTTCTCGTAAACAGAACAAGCTGTAATCTTGCTATCGATAATCATTACGCCTTGCACCGGTTCCTCAATCTTGCTTCAACAAACAGGACCCATGCTATATACCGGTAATTTATGGCCACTTACAGGATATCTTGATTACCTTTCCCGCAATGAGATAATCTGTTCAAAAACTGATAATGTGCTTGTATCTCGCTCGAAATTTATTTCAAGGCACAGGCTCTTTGCTCGAGCAATTTTTCAGTCAGAAATATATCATAAACAGGAATGATGGCCTATGCCTTGCCGCATGTAGTATTCACGGATAGCCTAAAGTTGTATTTTGTTCACCACCGGCACTGCCCTAATTGTACACGAGCCATTGCGGTCCAAGCTCAGATGTCTTCGAAAGCATTTCAGCTGTTTCATGCGTTCAAAGGCGTAGTACGAAGGTATTGCTACATGAGACCGCATTAGTAAATTCAAATCATTACTAACAGCCTTTTTCCGAACTTACCTTTCCGGTGGGCAGATCGTGGATGGTGAAATCAGGGAAGATGTTCTTCGCCTCCTCGTTTGACACGCCTGGGTGCACAATCACGTCGTCGCCCTTCTTCCAATTCACTGGAGTTGTGATGCGGTGCTTATCGCCAAGCTGGAGAGCTGCGGAGTGAGGTTCGTAAGTAAGATAACTGTATACAGAGGCGATGTTCCTGAGAGAACAACATACAATCGACAACACTGTGAAACATGGTTAGAATCTAGTACGGACGCAACAAAAGCTGAAAGGAAAAGCTTACCGGAGGATCTCGTCGAAGTTACGACCGGTAGAAGCGGGGTATGAGATCATAAGCCGAATCACCTTCTTTGGGTCAATCACGAAGACGGTTCGGACCTGTGAGGCAATAAACAAAGGCCAATGTCTTTGGTTAGAACAAAAACGGAAGTGAACGGCAAATTATGGACAGTTGAAACAACGCAGCCGATTCTCTGGCAAAGATGGCCGAAGTCGAAAGACGCGGAGGAGTAGGATTGTAGCAAGAACTGGTTGGAGGACTTACGGTGAACGGAATGCCCTTGGCATCTACGTTTGTAGCGTCTTGTTCGTCAAGCATGTCGTAGAGAGTGGAGATACGACGATCTTCATCTGCGATCTAGTGTCGCCAAGTTCGTCAAAGCACAGTGACAACGGTTTGTTAGCGACTCTGGAAAAACGACAGCAAACCCGTGAGAAATTAACATACGATAGGGTACCGTACGTCTGTGGGTCCTGCAGTCTTCCCACCAAACGCATTGATATCCTTAATCCACTCATCGTGCTCGCGGAGGCCGTTGGCAGAGATACCAATGAGCCTAAGATTACACAATCGTTAGCAACCCCCAATTTGGCGTCGCAAAAACGAATGAGGCAGGACGTACTTGACACCTCGCGCCTTGAAGTCAGCCTCACGGCGCGCAACCTCACCCAGCTCGGTAGTGCAGACCGGTGTGAAGTCGCCCGGGTGAGAGAAGAGGATGGCCTGGTGTATACAAGAATCATGTCAGCAAATCCCCGGCCCAAACACAGACTCCCCTTGCTTGTGGCGAGTGAGAGAAAGTACGAAGAGGCGCACCCAAGAGTCACCGATCCATTCGTGGAACTTGATGGGGCCTGCAGTCGTGTCTGCCTCAAAGTCGGGCGCAATGTTTCCAAGACGGAGAGAGGGCATGTTGGGTTTCGGTCAGAGGAGTTGGAATGAAGAGATCGGAGGAACGGGTCTGATCAAGAGATAAGGAAAGAGTTTTGTGGGGGAGATGATGTGCATCATTGTGCCTGCGCGTCATCTCTTTATGGCCCAGCCAGTGCTGACATACGCAAGAATTAGTCGAAAAGGCGTGCTCACAGTGGTGTTTGGTGCATCACTGAACCTGTCCGTGGCGCGCTCTGGGCGCGCGAATACGATCACGTGATGGCGCCTTTCACTTTCTCTCGAACCTTCTAAATGCACCTCCGGCCGACGGAGCGTTTCCTATTCTTTGTTCTGCTGCGCTCAAGCTGTGGGCTAATAGAGCAGGCGTCGGCCGACAGGTTGAATAATCATACAAATGGTTGAGGTAGCTCTTCTGCAATAGGCTCGTGATGGACCTGTTTACTAATGGCGAAATCGAAGAGTAGTTTGTCTTCTCTCATGTTTAAAACTTTAAGGAACCGTATACACACGAAGTTGGCCTATCTTTATACAACCAGGAACTTGTTTCTGAGAGTTCTCAGCGCACAGAGAATTTATAATCGTAAAATTTGACCTTTTCTTCTATTCTTCGTCACGTACTTATATGCGACGCACAACGCGGTGCGGTGAACGTACACTGCAACTTCCTGGTGCAGCGATCACGCGTGCTCACATAAGTACATGAGGTAACCAGTGAAGCTGACGATATGACCCTCGTATCTTTCTCCGTCCCTTTGGGCAAACTCTCGAAAACTCTCGATCTGTCCGCAGTTTTGGGGCAGGGTTGATGATATTCTGCCGAGACATTGCCGGCTGTATCAACGATTGCTTATAACTGGACCTATTGTTGCTTGAGCTACTGGCCTATACCCAAATCTCAGAGCTGGCTTTATTTATGGCCATTTGTGTGCCGTCATCGATTCATGAAACATTCTATGCATCGCAAAACGAGAACATTTTTAGAGCACAAGTCCGTTGTTACATGCACTTGGAAATCAAAAATGAAAAATCATGCAGAGGGGACGTCCGCTTGATGGTAAATGTATGTGGGAACACAACTCGCATCCGTGCCCTTCCATGTAATCTGTGCTCTCCCGTTCGTGTGCAATCCAAAATACATGAGAAAATCAGCCACTCACTACTGTCTGACCCAAATCTCCACTACACGCCGTGAACCCCTTGACCTTTCCGTCGTACGCGAGCCACCTATTCTGGAACGAGAATCCGCCGGAATGGCCTGCGAAGCTCGGATTGAACAAAATGTCCCCGTCCTCCTCAACCTCGGACGCGTAGATCGCCTGCGGACCTGCACCGTGTGGCGGGTACGCCCATGTCTGAAGCTGGCCGCCCGCGGTGAGGTTGAAGCTCGAATACGAGCCGGCGTTCGGCTGCGCGCGCAGAAGGTAGTTGGACTGGTAATACGGGTCGAAGAGGTTTAGGCCGGTGGTGGATGCGGTCGGTGGGTAGGTTTTTGTAGGGGTAGACACGAGGTAGAACGGTTTTGTATTCGTGGCGCGTGTGAAGACAGCTCCTGCGACTGGGCTCGCAAGCACGGCAGTGCACGCAGCCAGCATGAGAGTGATAGCAGAAACCATGGCTTGTCTTGAAGTCGTAACAGACGACGTGTCACGTAGAGGCAAGAGCGAGAGAGATGTTCAAGAAGTTCAGGCTCATATTATATACTACGTGCTGGGAAGCGGTGGATTTAGATGTGGGTGCTCGGTTGTTCGGTGGACAAACGCCGTGGGACAGGCGGCGGGGAATGTGGCCCTTCACTCAAAGTTCGTCAATGACATAACGCTGTGACGCTGTGTCTTGCTCGCGGTCATGTATCATGGGAACCGTTGCGGCTGGAGCGAATACAAATAGCTGTAGTATGTTAGGAAGGAAGCTCTAGCCTGGGAGGCAACTAAAAACATTAAAGAGCTAGCATAACACCACACTGGCGACCAACGGGGCTATCGTTCTGACATTTGGAAGCATTTTGAAGACGAATCAGGCACAAATGACGTACGATACTAATGAATATCGCTGGAGTACTATGGAGCACTGGCTGACGTGTCGATAGTAGGAGATACGAGTGACTCGCAGTGTTTCTTCCAAAATAAAACTATTAGAGAAAATACCAATTGCATTATACAGTGAGCAGACTGCTGCTGATTCATTTGATGGAACCGCTCGTGCTATCGTCTGCTTTCTGCTAAGCACCACCTTTGTTCCCTGAGCCGCTGGCATTCGCATGATTCCCATCTGGAGGATCACGCTTCGCTTTCTTTCCCTTCCCATGTGAGGCGGATTGCGCGCCCGGCCCAACATATTGCACGCCTCCACCGAGGGCGAGACCGTCTCCCCATCGCTTGCCAGACTGAGGGCGTATGACGACTTCTGTGGGCGGGCGTGCAATGCGCGATCCTCGTTGCTCCTCCTCTTCCTGCTGTCGCCGGCGACGCTGTTCTTCTTCTTGCGCGAGAGACTGGCTGCTGGGAGTGTGCGGTCGAGAGGGCGTGGGCGAGTACGTGGAAACTTTGACGCGGCCGCCGCCCGAGAGCGACATCACTTTGCGAGTGGTTGGAGGAGCGGCAGGCGTCGGCACGGGCGCGTGGGAGGACGGGGTGGGGGCCTGCAAGGTCGGAAAGGCGCCTGCCGCCTCGCGAGCTGCCTCCTCGGCTCTTATCCTCGCCGCTTCCTCTTCTGCGAGTGCCTGGTTTATCTCTTCTTCGAGCTTCTGGACGAGGCCGAGCATTGGAAGAGGCCCACTACAGGAGGGACATGCTCGATATGGTGGGTTGAGTGAGCAGAGAATAAGGCCACATCGCGTGCATACTGGCGTGTATGTCGAGAGAGGGTGAATGCGTGCTGGAAAGAACAAATATCATCCAAGTTAATCAATACAACCGGCCACCTCGATGGTAAGAGATGGGGTGCGAAGCACATACCGAGACAAAAGCATCCTCCGAGAGGATCTGGCTTGGCCCCTACATCCGCAGACCGTGCGCCAGCCAGCATGTCTTCCAAAGTGCGCACTCTGTCACTCTTCCGGGGCTCTGGCGAGGGCTGTCCTTTCCTCACATTTCCTTTTCCAGGCGTGGGCGTGCGTGACGGACGGAGACGATCAGACGGGAGGGCGCCACCAGCAGCCTTGCGAGTCCATGGTGTCGACATCTCAAGTCTGGGAGATGGTATGGGACGACGACCGAGCACTATTAAGCGTTGTGGCAGCTTAGCTAGGAGGAAGGTACTCCCGCAGGTGTGGAGGTGCACATCGAAGCCGCGAGTCGAGGTTCCAGTCGAGATGGCTTGAAGCGGAACCGTTCGGCTCGGGTCTTTTCACTGAGGGGCCTGGGTTGGACGAGTCAGATCTTTGCGGCATTGTTTCATACATCGTCTCACCAACGTCTCACACACTGAGTGCATAGTCTAAAACAGCGTAATCAGACGAACAAAAAAAACTCCTCCAATTTCACACTTTAGAAGCGTCATAAAGTATCTACGAATGTCTTTATACCAAATGCGATGTGTTCAACCTAATAAGAAAGGCGCAAGTCACTTTTTTCTCGACTTATCGTCACACTAGTGTAATCATTTACACGCTTCAATAAATGACGCACCTTTCTTTCATATATCTAGTGTTTTGTGTACCAAAAAAGCAAGAAATAAAATAAAAATGTGATGGGTGATCTGCGCGTGATTCTCTGTTAATTATGTCATGGCTTGACGATCCCTTGAGCTTTGGGATCGATCGTTTCCCCGCCATTACGCACAGTGCCCACAATTGACACATCGGTCATCTGTTTACCGGAAACACCGCGTTGGTTCAGTTATAAGCACCACTGCCATATTAAGCCACTGCTATTGAACTTCCCTGACCGCACACTGCTGCATCTTACGCAGACGACACTGGTAAACCGACTACACGGAAGGCTCTCCTCGATTTGAGCACCAATGCCACCAAAGAGCCAACAGCTCCCGCCTTCGGCCTTCTCCGAGCCTTCGGAGCCTTCTCAACTCAAGCCTGGAGACAAACCAAAGGAACAGCTGCGTGGCTCGCAAGAGGAGAACCCTCAAATCGTCGTCACGCGACCTGAGAGGGCCGATGTGAAGAAGAAGCACGATGGTCCCTCATTTGGCAAAGGCGAGCATGCCATTGCTGCCCAAAAGTTGTTTGCTTACATTCCAGGCCAACAGCACAAGAGAAGGATTTGCCACCGTCGGCGTTCGCAGAGCTATCAGAGCCGGGTGATTTAGCGCCTAAAGACAAGTCTCGCAAGCAGGTGTCGCAAACTCAAGAGGAGAACCCTCAAGTTGTGGTCACTGCTAGCAAGAAAGCTGAACAGCGAAAGAAGGGGACGAAGGGCGCCAAGTTGTAAATTATGGATACATTCCTGTTGATACCTTATACTCAAAATAAGAGAGGCTTTCATTTGAGCATAACTGCTCATCATTCCAAGCACATGATGGGCTTTGAGGAATGTAGCTATTTTGCTCCTAGAATCTTCATTGTTGGTTGAAAAAAGTGATCGTCGATCAATGCTTATTAGCGTACCGAGGCTGGAACTAGTCGTAATTAGATTTTTCATCTATGCTGTATCCTAGTTCTTCGTATCTTCGGCCCTGAGGACTTACAAGTGGTGCATCCATCAGAATTCCGGTTCAAAATATATATGGCTGCTCAATATCGTACCTTAAGGATGGGATCACAGGTAGAGGTACCTATGGTAGATATGACAGTCAACCGTTTGCTTCGAGGTTCGTGGGGAGACGGCCCCGGTTTAACGTCTGCGCAACAAAGATGACGATTGGGAGTTCGTCGAGCAGGAATTTCACGTTCTACCAACAAAATTGGATCTGTCACTGGCGTGCCAGTGGTCGATACGTGCGTAACTCGTTTACTTCGAGCATTCGCAGTGGTCTAACAGAGTGTCAAGCCAAACAGAAAAGAGACAGCTGTGAATACTGACTATAGTCGCCACTTTTGATTCGCGAAAGATCCAGTCAACATCGACAGCCGCAGCCGCCGCGCGCTCTGCACGACGCGCCGATTCTTCGTCATTGTCTTCTGGGCTGGGTTCGATAGCGCTGAACACACTGGTAAGGGAATGAGTAAGTAAACATCTGAAACTGAAATACCGTTGAGGAAGCGCCCGAGGTGGCTTTGGAGCACAACTAATCAGCTGGGGCGGTATTTTGGTCGATATGAGCCTGAACGCTACCCAAACATCAGGCAAAGTGCCCTAGTCAGTTAGAAGTAGGGCCAACCATATGTGACTTCTGTATCCTCGCAGCGAATAGCCGTATCTTCCGCAGCCAATTTCATGCGCTTTCTTGGACGTTCTGTTGTCGCCGACAGGTCCCACTCTCGGTCTGCGATGGCTTTTCCAAGCAGCACCTTTAGTTCTTGCTCCATATGGCCCTCAGATGCATTAGACGGCTCAAACCCCCATTCCTCTTGCAGCTCTTTCCGCGAGACAGTTTTTTCGCGTGACTCGCCCAAATGTGGGTTCGCGAAGCGAGCGAACATTAGCACAGTTGCAAGCTCCAAGCCGAGTTCACAGAGGAGAGGGAGGGTGAGAGTGCATACGGACCCGGGTCAGATTAATGTGTCTGGCCCTGCTTTGAATGGGCGCCTAATATTTTCTGCTTTCGCTTTCGCCTGTTCAGCCCCCGGCCAGCCTCCGTGATGCCTCCAGCTGCGCCTCCAAAAAAGTCCAAATCAACACCGACGAGCAGCGAGATGACCTCAAATTCGCTGAAACGAAAGCACGCGGAAACTCCAGCCCTGGATGCCTCTCAGGGTGGCTTGGCCGCCAAAAAGAATTTGAAGGGGCGGACTGCCGCAGCGGAATCTCAGGTGTGTAACATAGCTCTCGCAAAATAAATCCACAACCTAAGTCAATGGCAGAAGCCTCCGCTTGCTAAAAAGCGAGCGACTACTGAGAAAATGGCTACTCTTGATGACATTGCTGCCGAAGCCGGCTCTGCACCTATCACAAGGAAGGGTAAGGCTAAGAAAACGTCTGCCATTCTTCCGTCGACCATCTCCGATGTGCGCTCCAAAAAAACCGGCGTTCAAAAACCCCTGAAAAAGAGCGCGAAAACAGTTGAAAATGTGGCCTCTTCCCGCTCATCTTCGCCCGCTTCTGATGAGAGCAATGAGAAAAGCCAGGAGGAGGATGAAGAGGATGGCGGTTCGAACGACAATTCTGCAGACGAAGAATCGGAATCTGGCTCAGAAGACCACTTGCATGGATTTTCCAGTGACGAGGACTCGTCAGACGACGAAGTAGACGAAGCTATGGATGGCGTTGACGTTACCAAACTACCAACTGTCGCGAAAGACGACGCCACAGTTGCTCGCAAATTGGCGAAAGCACGGCAGGAGCAGGTGTGTTTCGATTATTCCACACTCAAACCACGTCACCCACACATATTTGCACGATAGACGGAGGGACGTGGCGTGATTTATATTGGTCGTCTTCCACATGGATTCTACGAGAACCAGCTCCGAGGGTACTTCTCCCAATTCGGAGACATCACTCGACTCCGTATGTCAAGAAACAAGAAGGTATGTATTCTGAAGGAAATAGCTTGAGCTTTTTTTGACACCTAATAAACACAGACCGGCGCATCCAAGCGCTATGCCTTCCTGGAGTTTGAGTCTGCTCCTGTTGCTCGTATCGTGGCGGAGACCATGGACAACTATCTACTGATGGGACACATCCTCCGATGCCGCGTCATTCCGGGCGATGAAATACATCCTCAACTTTGGGTTGGTGCCAACCGAAAGTTCCGTGTTGTGCCACGTGCCCGCGTGGCACGAGTAGCTCACAACAAGGTAAGTCTTCTACCAAAGCAGTGCATGTTTGAAGGAGCTCTTACCAACCACGATCTGGCTCTATAGACTCGGAGTGACGAGGACAAGTCAAAGGCCGAAGCGCGGCTTATTCGCCGACAAGCAGAGAAAAAGCGCAGGCTGGAGGAGGCTGGCATTTCATACAATTTTGATGCGGTTGCATATGTGCGTCCCATGCTTATTCTGTCTGTTATCTCTGACTGACAATTGCTTCCAGAAGAAAAGATAATTGGAAGTCATCATACCACCTTTCTTTTTTATTTCACGTGTTTGTCTCGGCCGCTGTGGTAGTGGTTATCCGGCTGGATTTGCGTTCATTACATCAAATATGGGGGACTTGGAAGATGTAAGATTTGATGCAATTGATAAGAATGTCCCTCCAATGCGCGATGCGGACCGTTTTCGTGGTCTCATTTCTGGCATTTGTTATCGTGAAAGCTAGGAGCTTGGTGTAGTCATCAGGCAGTTGCTTTGCTATGATTGTTAAGCTTCTCTCAAGCATCACGCTTCGATGTCTTTATATTATTTTGCTCTCGAGTACGCGCTATTGCGAGCGAAACTGCTTAGAGCCGGATGAAAAGTATCGAAGGGTGCTCAAACCTGAGATGACCTGAGGTAAAACTCGGAGGTCGGCGAGCGGGTCGAGTTACCCCGGCGCGCTACTATAAGCATCCTTCACCCACTGCCGTCCATCATGCCCACTACACCGACCAATGGTATCTTCACTATCCCCGCTATCCCCTCTCTACCATCACCGACTTCTAGAGTAAGGGGATCACTGAACACGTCCTTCTCGTTCGGTCCGCAAGCTTTGGTCGATTCTTTCAACCAAACCAACAACCATATCCGCCCGCCCACATTCGCGCTTGACCCGAACCGATCCATTCTTGGACATTCTCCCAGAGGCGCCCGGGGCGGTCGCGCCAAAGTCAAACGCCCGCATCCACTTGCCAACGACACAACCGACGTCTTTCAAAATGCGCCTAACGTGTCAGAATTGATGGACGAGGAGGAGGACGAAGAGGAAGAGGA
>JAZHGK010000277.1:0-10189 GCA_037855215.1 Waitea zeae
GTCTGCGAACACGACCTTGGCCTGTCGTCTCGGCAAACAGTTCAAGCGTGCCTTCCTCGGTCAACTAGTGGTTGCCTGGTGCCGCACCTATACGTAAACACTCCTTCTTGTCGCACTCGTGGGGGAGTTGAGGCCGCTAAGCAAACTCTTTCCCGTATCATCCAGAATATGCCCTCTACCTATCTCCCTTCTCGTCTGACGGCAAGTACATTGTTGAGTTCGTGCGAGCTACGTTGGCAATGTAATTTCCTTCGTGGCAAATGAGCTGGCAACTCCATTGTTACTTACGATATTGGCCGATCATTTTGTTGATTCCAGGAACGCTATGCTATTTAATTTGCCCCGCCAAGTACCGAATCGATTACAAGGACTAAATTAAATCGATGAACCAAACTGATGGCGCCAGGATTTGGCTTTTCGTGAGAATACAGACGTCTAAATGTCTACATAAGTATATACACCCTAGCACCTGCGAACTTCCCGATCAGATTTCCCGTCGGGAGCTTTCAAGGGTGTACATACTCCTCAAGCCTCAGGCCTCAGAGTCGACTTGCTCCGTATATATGTTAATCGTGACTAATTTGTCACTCGAAGCTGAACACAAATGTTTGTTGAAACAGGACTTGCGGCAAGTACAAACCTTTCAAAGCCATCCGGACAGCAGCATGTGTAACCCCGACACAAGTCCGCCTCAAATGATAAGTAATCAGCTGTAAGACCAGCAAGGCTGGTCACAGTACTTGCTTGAACGTCCTTTAGAAGAAATGATCACTTTCGATGGATATGAATTGTTCGTTGCATAAACTTAGGCATATGTGGAATACTTGAGTTTCAAGCGGCTACATTGTGAGCCCCTTTCCGTTTTGCAAGTCCCAAATAAGCTTCCATTTCTAAGGTGCATGATGTAGATGATCCACTACGCAGACTAACTTTGGAAAAAACATCATCATCTCGCTTGTAGTAGTACTCACAAGCGGATCACCTTCAGTTCTCGCACGCAAGGTAACGCTATATTATAGATGATCTTGCTCCGATGTGTGGCAAACGGCCTCATCACATAGACCCCATACAAATGTCTCATTTAGTTTAAGCATACTTGAAGGTTTGAATCCAGCTTTCTCGGCACTGTTGCTTCTTACTGTAGAATGCTTGCAAAAAAAAGATGTTTCTGAGGCAGTCTTACTACTGCAAGAACCATTAATGACCACTTAGGATAGAAGCTTTAGTAAATAATTCAATGCAAGAACTCAGGGTATGTCCGTCCAAGAACCAATTTTGATTTGATCAGTTGAGGCTGGAGAAGTTGGAGTTCTTGCGTCAAATTTTTGGTGGGGGAACGTGAACAGGTTCTATCAGTGCATGCAGCAATGCCAAGAGCCAATGCTTGCGCGCTGTGTTGGGCGCCTTTCCCCTTTACTCAATGGGCAAGATGAAACTCAAGGTGATACCTTTAGCCTATCAGTAGAGAGTGAGAAAAATTGACAAGAAACGGGCCAGCCATCATGATTTGGAATCTCAGAAGACCAAAAATAGAAGCCGGTCCGGGGTCGCCGGTTAGCGAGGGGTGCAAACTGCCCGCATCTTCTCTGCTTACCCTCCCCAGGTTCTTCACCCCCGCACGCTCGAACGCCCGGTCAGCCTCGTTCCCAACCACCGACAGACAGATCTCCGTCACATCTCCCATCGTGTTTTGCTGGGCTACTTACAGCTGCAATTCATATGATTTGTTGCGTAATGGAATTCAAGTCGCTGAGAGCGCATTTCTGGTCGCTCTTAGTGCTTCAACTACTAGTGTCCTAAATTTTGGAGTGTGTTCAGGAACCCAACAGGATCCTGAGACTTTCCTTCGGAAACGGCGCCCGAAATCTTACCCACATCCGTCACGAGATGCGGTCCTGGTCATCCCCACAGTCCATGCGAAGCGCCCCAGTCTTCAAAGCCTCATCTGTTCTTCCTGGCCGTTGGTAGAAAAAGAAGAGATGAGCTAACCCAAAATCCTTGCAGAGGTTCTCGCTTCCTGCCCCGCCCATTCTCGGTAACTCTCGTCGTGCCCGTTGCTGGCTCCCCAATCGATTTCCATGGCGCCGAATAAGACTACAACGTTTGCTGTCGACGATAGCGAAAAAGCTGAGGTGCACCAACGCGAATTTGCAAGGCCAGGCACTCCAAACTATACCTCTGCTCATGGCCCAACGGCGTCCCTGAGCGAGGTCCCGACGAAGGAGACCAATGGCGCTGACAGCGAGTTCGGTCTTACCGGAAGGGATACTCGTGAAGCTGAGAAACGTCTTGTTCGCAAAGTGCGTTCTCGCCACTCTCTTTGAAGCTTTCCTCCTGGACTGACGTACACGTTAACCCCCCCCCCCGGGAAAAAGCTGGACCTTCTTATCATGCCCCTCACGACTCTCATGTACCTTGCGGCTTATCTCGACCGCGGCAACTTAGGAAATGCCAAGAATCAAGGCCTCGTAGAAGATGTGATTGGAGCGGGTATGCTCAATCATGGCTTTGACCATTTCTTTCGCTGAAGATATGCTTCAGATAAAAATGGAAAAAAGTACGCATTGTTATCTGCCATGTTCTACGTCTCGTATTTGGTCTTCCGTAAGTCTCCGGGTTCAACACCTCATATCCAGCCACTGACCCGAAAATGAACAGAAATCCCTCTTACTTTAAGTGCGAAGCACTTCCGTCCCAGTATGTCAGATTCAAATTCTCATGGGGCGCATATCTAATTCAGTCCTTATCTCGGGCAGACCTTGTGTTGGGTTTTGTTTGCATCGGCTGGGGTCTCGCGTCAACTCTACAAGCAACGTCATACAACTACGCCGGTGCCCTCGCTGCCCGATTCTTCTTGGGTTTGTGTACGTAATATGATTATTTGACAGATTGTGACCATACTCATACCACGATTAGTTGAGGCTGGATTTGGCCCTGTTGTCCCTTTCTACTACTCTCTCTGGTATACACGAGCAGAGCACGGCAAGCGCACGGGTGTGTTCATTGCCGCCGCTCCAATTGCAGGTGCATTCAGTGGATTGATCGCATATGGAATCCAACACATCAAGTCATCCTTGGCGACCTGGCGAATTCTGTTCCTTGTCGAGGTTCGTGTTGTCATGCTCTTACACATCATCTAACTCATAGTCGAACCGTTTCAGGGCCTTCCGACGATTGTCCTCGGAATTGCAGTACTTTTCCTCCTACCTTCACGACCAGAGCATACTCGCTGGCTGAACAAAGAGGAGCGTGCCATTGCTCTCGCTCGCATGAACAAGGAAGTCTCCAACGAAAAAACTGGCATCAACTGGCCTCATGTGGTCTCTGCCATTTTTGACTGGAAGATCTGGATTGGTGCGAATCATCCTGCCTTGCTTCGCTCGCATAAGTACTTATACTCGTTGCAGTCTGCTTCATCTATCAGGGAGTGAACGTCGCCCTATCTTCCATTTCTGCTTTTCTTCCTACATTGCTCAAGGGATTCGGATATGAGGGTGCAGATGCTCAGCTCTACACCGTCCCTCCGTACTCCGTTTCTGGCGTTGTAAGCAGCATACATGGCGCCAGTTTTTGCTTTCAACTCACGTCCCAAATTAGTTCTTGATCATACTCTGTGCGCTCTCTGACCGCTCTCGCCAACGTGGTCCTTTTATTGCTATATGTATGCTGGTCTCGGGAGCTGGATATGGTACGTTCTGCCATGTTTATTCTCTCTTGCGTCTTATTTATTCGACACAGCGATTGAACTGGGAGTAAGCCCCGAGAGCCACCACGCTCGCTATGGTGCGGTCTTTCTCGCTTGCATGGGAACGTACACAGCTATTCCTCTTGCAATTTCATGGGTTGCAGGCAATGGCGGGTCTGAGACGAAGCGCGCTGTTGGCATCGCGGTATGTCCTCGGCTCTTTTTTGAAAGTTTATCTGATACCTATCATTCATTACAGATGCTTAATACCATCGGCCACTCAATGTCTGTCCTCGGTTCGTACATCTATCCCAAGACTGAGTCACCTAAGTATACGCGTGGCTTTGCCATTTGCTGCGGCTTCGCTTTCTGGGCAGCCATTCTTGCAACCATGCTCTCGCTGTCACTAAAAATGGTCAACGCAAGACGAGACCATATCGAGGGCCCACCACGCTCCGACGAGAAGCCTGACACCGCAGCACACGCGGACAAAGCGCACGGCTTCCGGTATGCCATTTGATATCGATGTGCTCAAAAGCGATGCTTTGTATATTATGTGCAATGAATTATCTAGCTTCGGACAAGTTGATCGATTGAGTGCTTTAAATTTGAATGAAGAATATTACGATTAGGCAACTACATTTGAACTGATTTTAGGTTTACTTACAGTAGACTTTGTTATAGTGCATAAGGTCATAATGCTCTTTTTGGTCGTAATGTATAGACTTTTGGGGCAGAATCGACCTATTAATGAGCAGTCATACAGCTAAAAATCGACGTGGTATTGCATAATGCATAGGTTTTGGGCTGCTTGACCTTATGCATTATAACAGGGTCTACTATATTGCAGAAAAATTGCTTGCACTGAACTGCCACCAGAGAGTGATAGCATAACAAACATTAACGAGGAACTACATTACAAAAAGGGCTGAATACCGCGAACAAATTCAGAGGCCATGAAACGTGCTGGTGCTTGCAATAGACTGAGCAGGAGAAATAATATTGTACGCACCATATGGCATCGGCCTTATTTTTTCAACAGGCGCGTCGATGCGCTTGCGCATCGAGGTAGCCAAGGAGTCCCAATCGCGCTCTGGCACTTCTGCCAGGATTGCGCCTTGGTTGGCGAGTTGATCGGCGCCTTCGTTTCCAGCGATTCCAGCGTGACCTCGGACATAGACAAGACGAACCTGGAACAGAAGGAGGCAGTGAGTCTACGGTGTTGAGTGAGAGGTATGACGGGTATACTTTTTGACTTGCCCGCGCCCGAGCATCTAGCAGAGAAGAAAGATAGCGAATCAGGGGAGCATTTTTCACGGGTTTGCCATCGGTAGTTTTCCAATTTCTCTTAATCCAGTTGTGTATCCAAGATTCAAAGCCTAGTGAGAGTGACAAGAGTTCATTCAGCGAACTCTTGAGGTGAAGGGAGCAGTGGGAATGATGATCACAGACATTGTATCGAATATTTAGAGTCTGTCTTGAGCATCAAAGGAACGCTCGAGTAAGGCACCATTTCTAGCGCGCGAACAAGCGCCTGAGTCCCATAGTATTAGCCAAAGAGTTAACATTTTAGGTGCGAATGAAGCGCACGATGAGTTCCGCCCTATTGTTTGTTTGATCGCCAGGGCACCTCTCAGCCAGATTTCTAAGGACAGGTTTTAGCCAATACAACGCCATACAC
The DNA here is from genome assembly GCA_037855215.1 of Waitea zeae. Lineage (NCBI taxonomy): Eukaryota > Fungi > Basidiomycota > Agaricomycetes > Corticiales > Corticiaceae > Waitea > Waitea zeae. The sequence continues at coordinate 5,367 of JAZHGK010000277.1, forward strand.
TTTGTCAAAGGAAAACTTTCACATACCGCTCATCGTTATGTCCCCACCAAACCCCAACTCCCGCACGCGCAACACTGGATCCCTTCTGATTTCCCTTGCACGCACCATCGGTATAGACCACCATCCAGCCCGTCTCATCAATTTCTGGTGTGCGCGATCTTCGAGACCGCGGCGATGTAGGCCTTGTTTTATTACGGAGCATTAATTCGGTCGAGAGAGCTCCTACAGTTCCTGTAGTTGGGTTAGCAGTGGCAGCATGTGGTGGACTTCTCCGACTCCTATTCTCACTATGACCAGCAACTTTGACAGTCACAGCCGCTTGCGAAGAGCTAGCCGCTGCGTTGTTGGATGGTTCGGCAGGTTGTCGATCTGGAAACGCGAATGCTTCTGCCTCCGCAAAAGTAGCAAACTTCTTGTATTTCGCTGAAGAAAAACCAAATGTTTGTGCCTTGCATTCATCCCTAGCGATGTTGTGTTATTTCTCGTTTGTACGCTTGTTTGAAAAGACTTAGGCACCATGTCCCATAAACTCCAGGGGTTCGTCCGGTATGGACGGCGTAGAACCCTCCTTTCGACTTTGGCACCTTTCCCATGTCCTTCCGGAGCAGTGACAGCGCCTTAGCAATGAGAGAATTACGTTGCAAGAAAGAAAACGGAATGAGTTTTGTCAAGAAAGACTCAGGCGGGCGCTCCGTGGAGCGAAGCCTGCGCGTACGAAGACCGCGTGCGAGGACACGGGTGGACGTCAAAGGTTTAGAGGAGGGCATGTCTATTACCGTTTGGAGCCGCGTGACAAGCCCACAGAGGCGGCGCAGCTGACGAGAACCGAGTAAAAGCAAGCCTTGCTTATCCGCCGTCGTTGAGCACAAGTTAATTGGTAGTCAAGGAAATAGCTGCGTTGTGTTGTAGCAATGAGGTCTCCCGGGGATCAACCTTAATTCATAGAAAGAAGACGAAGTAAATTTTGTTGTTTATTTTAGAGTACTTGAAAAACCCTAAGAAATCGAGTACCAACCCTGGACCAATGGAACCATCGCAGTACTTGGTCTCGTTAATCATATCCATCAAAACAGCATAATTAATCGCATTGAAATCTGCATGGTTCTCTGCTATGATTACCTATCTTGAAACTTCTCATTCAATCAGAGGTTTCACTACTAAAGTGTTCTAGGGCTTGCAGTGGTAATTGTATAGAGGATCGATAACTGTTAGTACTTACAAATATACAATTCACCGAAATTAATTAATATTTATCACGGAAGACTGATTTAATCATTGTTTCGAAAATCGGACACAGTTCGCAGTTTGGCAAGCTTAAATACGCAGTTGCTTTATTTCTACGATCACTGTTTGTACAAGAATAGATAAATGCCGAGACAAGCTAGATAGCGACACCATTTGTCTCTTCTTGTTATTAGAAGAAAGCCCAGGTACGATCTCCAAGAAAAGTGGGGCGCGTCTCCTTCGTAGCTTCGCCCATGACAGAAGGCATCCGAACGGCCTGTGCAGGAACGGTAATTGCGGCACCAGTTTTGGGAATTTGGGCTGGATTCACTGGCGTAAACAGAGGGTTTGCATCTCCAGTATCGCGAGGCGGGTCGGTCACGATCCATAGTGGCGTCTCAGCTTGAATACCCTTGGCAAACGGTGAGATGTGGGAGTAGTCCGGATGCATAATAAGTATGTTAAGAGTGTACTGTATGATCATTTAGCAGAGCTACCTTGGATCAACAATAAACAGGGGGCGTTTACCTCAATACCCTGATATTTCCAACGATAACTGGGAGGCATAGATAGAGGAACTTTGATTTCTCCGTCAAGTCGAATAGTGTTGGAAGCATCGTCGAGATCGATACTGTTTTCATCTTCTTTTTCGTCACCTTCCATCGATGGAGTCGGTGACGGCGAGCGTTCCTCGGCCACGCTACCACTGCTTTCCGGTAGTGTATCGTCATATTCAGAATATGGCAGATCGGTACTTTCGCTTGGAGCCATGAAGGATCCACCACCCTCGTGAACCGATTGTTCTACGGCGTCGCCATTAGAGTAGGCTGGCATAATGGTATTGGATGAGCTCTCTGCGTAGACAGATGGATCGCCGAAGTCGTTTTTCTTTATCCAATTGTCCCGCACCTGATCTGCATTCGAAGGCGTAAAGTCTACCTTGGTACTAGCAAGGGAAACAGCGCTCCTGGATCCATCAGACAGCGCTCCCGAAGTGGACTCAGAGTATAGCTCAGCCATCCGCCTTGGCACATAATCGCTGTGCTTATGAATTTGTGCCCAGCTAAGCTTTCCGTATCGCATGACCTTAGTAGTTTCCTGACGTTTAAGTTGGTTCGGAGAAGTTTTCGGGCCATCGGCTGAAGTTAACCAAACGCGACCTGATTCACCTACAGGTGTAAGGCGGCGATTTTTGCGTGCGCTATTATGTGGATCCAATACGTCCAAGCCAAACATGTCGCCTCGCAAGTAGTCAACTTGAATACTCTCTGGTGACGCCAATGCGGCAAGAGCCTCGGCGTTGGTACACCAGAGCAAAAGACCGAACTTGACGGTTTGTCCTGCGGAATAAACAGCTGGCGCTTGCACGCCTAGCTATCACGGTTGTTAACCTTCTAACTCACACGACCGTGCCAATGAACAAACTCACAATTCCTTCGACCTCGATCATCTCGTCTTTGAATCGACCACGACCCCCAAATGGAGTAAGCACCCAGCCCCCTATCTCCTCACGAGAAAATGGCCAATCATCACGAGAAGCCAAAAATGGGAAAGGTGATTCTGGGCGAGGAATCGGGCGAGCACGAGGAAAGTACTCGAATTTCATGCTCCATCTACAATCAAGGATCAGTCGTGGCTAACTGAAACCCAAACTTTAAGAATGACCTACTCATCGCTGATTTCCATGACTCCGTCCCTTTGAATGTTGACGCCGACAACATACCTATACCACAATACATAAGATTATCGGTATTATTGAATATATATATGGATTCCCATACTTTTGCCAAGCAACCCAGCCAAGTGTTTCTGAGACTTCGTGCGAGCAGGGAAGCATCACTCGACAATTTTTCTAGTTGAGCAAAGTGAGCGCTGGTTAGATACTTTGTAGAGGCTAAGCAAACTCACATCTGTATTCAGACGATGGTCGCGCTGGTAAACCTTGGCATCTCGAGGCAGCGGAGGGAATCCAAATGGCTAGATCGAGTGGTCAATTAGCTGTTCTCAAGTTTGAGGTATTTTTCAAAAGTGATTCTTACAAAGACGTATGTGCCAGCCGGAAGTTTTCCCTTAAATTGAGGTACCTTAACAACGCGCGAGTTTGACGATCTGCCGGTCGGAGCCCCCATCTCACGGTTCCAAAGATTGGCCGTCGCGTTCAAAAAGGGAGTTTGAGCCAGATCAAGAATGCATTCACTCTTTCCTACAAGCTAACACTAATTTTTAGCAAACGATATAAGCGACAGTAATCCTTAGGCTGAGCTTACCCAAACGTCAATGGAGGATATAGCTGTAGGTTGGTCAAGACAAATTCGGACTTCGCCTTGCACTCTTGCTATTAATGTATCAAACGAGGGTTAGAAAGTCTTCTGTAAAGCCCCTACAAAATTGAATACTGACCTCTGCCATGGTAGATGGCGCATGGATCTTCAACCGAGGCGTGACTATACAAGACTATGGAGCCAAAAGGCTTGATTCCTTGAATATTTGGACCAGGAAAGCTTTGGGCGTGGGCAGCGGTGTACGGTCCCAGAACTTCCGTGTCAAGATACTTGACTCCTGGCAGGTCTGGCGTGGGCTTGGGGTTCTTGTGGTAGAATTTGGGGATGCCTAGTCGCGAAACGTCTGGGCGTCGACGTTTAGGAATACGGTTACCGCCAGAGACAAAGCTATAAAAGCTAGCAACGCTCTCCGCGATCGATCGCACGGAACGGATAGTACTACCGCCGGTAGACATAATCGATTCGGCGTATGCCTTCATGCCACGCTTGGACGTTAGTGCCTTGGGAGGTTCAAACCCGCTGGCTTCAGCATTTTTAGACAGTATGCTGCGAAGGAGGACAGGCATGGAGATTATAGCGGCCAGACAATTCCGCCTACCTGCCCTCCTCTGAAATGCTTAAGTATGGGTCGTCGAACTTGTACGCAGACTCACGCTCAATCCCACTCCGAGTCAATAGTTCAAACCGATCTTGATGTGCTCATGATAACTGCTTTTTACTGCTCTGACGCATGGAAGTATTGAGTTTACTGCTTTTTGCCGGACCGGTTTTACTGCTTCAACATAGATCAGCTTCGAAACCAGCTTCGATCACGCCTGTGGTAAAATATCGCACCTGGTACCATGTCAAAACCATAAGATTCTCCGCAGTTGGTTAAGGTGTACGTATGCGTTATAATATATTAGCATTGATTCGTAAATTATTATGACGATCCCGAGATTTGCAAATGATCATGCTGCAAAGAGTCGGAATGATAAGGTCAGAACACTCTCACTAGAATGGTCAAAAGCACTAGTCCATTTTTAGAACGCCAAATAACTATCATAATTTACTCACGAGTTATCCAAATGTTTCCCTGTGGCTCTAAGTAGTGCCACCAACTTAGCAACTTAACAACTACATAATCGTAAACACGTCTTCTGCGTATATCTTGGTTCACCTAGACGACATGCGCTGCTGATTCAGAAAAGCGATTTAAAACGCGTATACCAAGCCTAAGCACACTGGTGTCAGTTCGGAGGTGTAATGGTGCACACACGGCAAACAGGGAGAGAAATCGGAGAGGTCAAATCAGAGGATAAATCCTACTCGGGATTT
>JAZHGK010000339.1:0-24233 GCA_037855215.1 Waitea zeae
TTTTTTTTTTCTGGTTCTAATTCATTTTTTTTTCTCCCCCGCTTCTTATCTAGCTCCCGTCGCGCTGCGTCGCAGAGCTGTTGGTCACCTGGCCCAGTTCGACGCCCATCCAGGAACGGTGATTTTCCCTCATCAACAAAGACGCCGACTCCGCGTGACGCTGGCGTCAATTCACGACGGGGATCCGCGCGTATCTCACGGCACTATCGAGGAAGACGGTGGTAATGATGGCGCGGGAGCCTTGAACTCGGGCACACCTGATGCAGCCATCCGGCAGGCCCAACGAGAGATAGTCGAACAGGAGATATTCTCGGCCCTCATCACAGAGGCCAGCTCGCTCCCTACGGCCTCTGCCAGAGTGTCCGAACAATTAATTGTCGTCGAAACTGCGGAAGACGCAGAGCTTCGGTTCGAGCTGGTACGTCACTTTCCATGATCTTCGCGCTGACCGCAACCGAGGGAGCGAGAGAGAGAGGGGGGGCTCTCCGCTCGTTCTGAGTGCGCTCAAGCCCCGCTCCCTCTGGCCTCTCGCTGTCCCCCCCCCCTTCTCTTCGGTCCGTCATTCCGTTCGCTTGCTGATGGGGATCCGCCCGTAGATACCGAGCGAGTCGGCTGCACATGACGCAGACGGCACGGCTGACCGACGGATCCCTCGCGACTCTGCACCCGACGCCCGAGGGACTGGCGAGAGAGCAGGCGCGTCCGACGACGGGCTGCGCGCGTCTGCAAAGTGCGACCTCATCTACTCCGCCCTACACCTCCTCCTCCTCCGTCAGCACGCACACATCAAAGCCCGCCGACTCGGCCAAACGGGGTCCTCCCCCCACCCCGGGGCTGGCGTGGCGGTGACAGCAACCGCAACGGCGGCGGCGGCGGGGAGTAGTGCCGGGCCATCAGCGAGCCTCCCCACAGCCCGGCCGCCGCCTGCGATTCTCCAGCCTATCATTGACGCGCTTCAGTACGACGTGTTCTGCGCCCGCGTCCGGAAGGAGATCGACCGGGTCGTGGGCGCTCTCACCGCCGCCGGCGTGCCATGCAGATTGCGCTTCTCGCCGGTCGGCGACAGTGGAGAACACATGGTTGCCCTGCTCACAGGCAACGACGCCACAAACATGGGAGGAGAAGTCGTCCTACGCATAGATGGCAGGTAAGCGAAGGATTCAATGCACTTTGCATACAATCGGTTCTAGTCCTCTCTCCCCTTCCCTCTCCATCGCCCTGGCTTCGTCCAGCTTAATCTGGCCCGATCCTGTCTCTATTCTATTCGCCTCTGTTTGCACATCTCGCTGATCGCAGTCCTCGGGAAGGCATACAATTCGTTTTACCCTGTTCTCGCCCTCTACGATTACGGCGCATCTACCTCAGGCGACGCTCCCTGTCACATCAATCCCTCAATTAGCCCAGCTTCTCGCTGATGAAGTCGAGCAATGCTTGCTCAGCCGGATTTGCGAAGTTGGGGCAGAGTTGACAGAGTCCGTGAACGGTACTTGGTTCATCGACCCCTTGGCGTCGCGGAGCATCGCCCGTTGGGAGGGCACCATGCTGTGAGTATTCACACGTTTGTTCTGACTCTTATTCTATAACGTTAAGAGCAAGTATGATTTACTAACGACCATCACTTCACAGGAGCTTCCGGGTCTTCAATGGAGACGATTCTTCTCTCGAGTGTTCCGTTTTCCAACTAGTACGGGGAGAAAACCAGCTGTTGGCCACATTCCAGTCTAACGGCCCGCTCTCGCTCTTGGACTGGGTCCGCGCCCGAGTGCAAGATGTACTCAGAGTCACGACGCGGGTTTGACATGGGTGGCAAACCAACTTGGGGGATGAGTGCCGGCAGTGCCCGGCTCGCAAAGGGAAAACATTAGAACCAACATCACCGCTCATTTAAAGTTCTCAATGGACATCGCGTATAGCACAACCGCGTGGAATAGCCGTGAAGGTGTTTTGATCGATAAAACATATGCGTTCGATGAGAAGCATATTGATGTGGCAAAGAAACACAATATGAAACAACAGCATGGGTGAAAAAGCGTACAAACAGAGAAAAAACCAGTGTGATCAAGCATATGCAATCTACTCGTCGTCTTCCTCGTCTTCTTCCGCAGCCGCGCCACCGCCAGCCTGGAAGGCATTGATCTTGGCCTGGATGCGCTCCCGGCGCTGCTCGAGAGTGAGGCGCTTCTCCCTGTGCTTGAGCGACTCGGCCTTCCAGTCTTGAGACTTCTCGCTCGGCTTGAAGGTTGGGTCTTCACGGATCGCGGCATACGCGTTGGTGAAGATTTCTTCAATGTCCTCGGATCCAACACCATCAGCGAGGTAGGTCGAGAACTGCTTCTTGAAGCTAAGAAGGAATAAAGTTGAGGCTCATCCTCGAATGAGTCGGCAAAAGGGACGAACCGTTCATCATCTTCCTCCTCAAGCGACTCCATGTACTCCGCGACGTGGCCACCGAAGATGTACTTCTTCAAGACCTCCTGGTCGAGCTCCTTCGACTCAATGTCGTAACCAGGGAAGCGCTTCGCGTTGTGCGGGATGGCGATACCACCGTCGCTCGCGCCCTTGAGCGCACCGAACACACGAGAGCCAGTCGAGGTACGCTTGAGGCCGACATCGAGGTAGGCCTTGAATGGCCGGGGTGCGTCCTCGTCATCGAGCGACTCCTGAACCTTGATCTCGCCATCGGGCTCCTCAACACCTGCATACTTGTCCGCAAGACCGAGCTTGGTCAACGCACGGCGAGCGACAAGAAGACCGGTGGCGTAGGCTGTCCAAGAATGATGGGTGAACGATATGTTTGTTTCCAGCGTTGCTTATACATACCAGCAGTCCAGTTTGTGAGACCGTGGTTGATACCATAGCGAGGAAGCTCGCGTGACCGCGCCTGGGTCAGGACGAAGTCACCCTGGAGGCGGGCATAGACGATTTGGCAGATGATGTCCTTGTTTGTGAAGCGAACGACGAGGCGGTATTTTGGCGCGTTGCTAGATACATTTTATAAGAATGGATAGAAGCAAACAACGGTGTATTTTGTACGCACTACTTGTTCTTTGCCTGAGTGATCAGACGCTTGCGCGCATAGTCTGTTTGAAGATGCAGATGTGATTTTAGTTATTGAGTTCCCTGCGAGTGAACATACTACTCACAGTCGGTCTTGCCCTCACGGCGACGGCGGTACTTGACCTGGAAGCGCGAGAAGTACGCGTCGTTTTTTTGTTTCTTGACGAAAGGCATCTGGGACGAATAAGGAATTCAGCATAAAGCTCTAGAGGGGCGATCCATCCAAAAGTAGGGCAAGCAATCCATCTCGTTCCAGCTAAGTGAAAGACACAAAGCATTTAGAGCACGTTCAGACCAAGAAAGAGTCCTCGCGGCACATATCAAAAAGTCATAATAATCACCTTGAGGACGGGAACGGCGGCGACGGCGGAGGGGAGGGGGTTGTTGGGGGCTTGTCTGGTAGCGAGAGAATTCTGGCGGCTACTGATTACGTAATTAATATGGGCTTTATTTAAAATATGCCAAGTTTCCAAGAGGACTTATCCATTCGCCACCGCCTCGCGCTGGTCCATTTGTGACTCTCTCTCACCCCAACACCCTCGCTGACAACTGCTCTGATGTCGAACCCGTACGGATACAACAGCACGACCAACAACAATTACAATTATTATCAACAGGCCGGCAGTTCTTCCCAGGCTGCACAAGGCGCTGACGTGAACCCCTACCATCTTCCGTACCAAGGCCCTGTCTACTCTCAGCCCAACTCCTCCGCGCACCACGCTCCCGTCCCTGCCAATGCTTACGAATACGATGTCGGTATCTTAGCTCAACAATCGGTGTATGTGCCCGGTGCTGCCATTGACAAACGCGGAGGCGCGGGTGGTAAGCTTGCGAAGGGCGGCAAACGTGTGACCGTCCTCCGGAAAGGAGGTGGCAAGGTGTGGGAGGATCAGACGCTTCTTGAATGGAATCCCTGTGAGTCAAAAGATGCCGGTCCCAAATGAAAGCAATCGACTGACGTGCTTTTCGTTGTAATAGCTTGGTTTCGCCTTTTTGTCGGCGATCTCAGCAACGACGTTTCTGATGATGTGCTCTCAAACGCCTTCAACAAGTATCCTTCTTTCCAGAAAGCACGTGTCATCCGCGACAGGCTCAGCGGCAAGGTAAGCTTTACGTTCCTTCTTGTCTTACGATTGAATACTAACCAAACCTTTTTAAGGCTCGATACGGCTTTGTTGCGTTCGCCGACCCTGAAGATTTCTTGCGTGCTTGGAAGGAGATGGATGGTAAGTCAACTGCTCCTGTTAACATACAAACTTTATACGAATTTCTGCTCTTATCTAGGCAAATACGTGGGTAACCGTCCTGTCAAATTAAGGAAGGCTGACAACACTGCTATTCGCCCGGTCGAGATTGGCCATCGGAAGGCCAAGCAGCTTGAACAAGAGCTCAAGAAGAACCGTAAGAAGCCTTACTAGACAATTTCACCAGTAAAGTGTGCCGGCGGTTGGGAGGGTTCTTAAATGCACGATTGTGTCTGCTCACAATAAGAGTACGTTTCGTTATCTTGATGACCAAGGATTCGCTCACAACTATGCCAATATAATGTCAATTTCCTCGTACGAATAGCCGTGGCCCGTCTCTATTGATCGAAGTGAGCGTAAGTACAACTTCCGTGCATATATGGGTGTCAAAGTTGCATATGCAACCAACTGTTCACTTTCCGCTTCTCCTCTTCTCCATCTGATGATTGTGGTTTTTGGAGACAGCCACTTCAGTCAAGTAGGCAGTTTTTCTGACAACTACTTTACGAGCACCACGCTATTGTAGTTAATTTATACTTGCGTAATTTATAACGTACAAGTGGCATAGCTTCACAGCATTCGCCAAATTGATCTCTGGCACCCTGCTTTCTTCGGGCTCTTGTTTCTGAAGTAGACCGAGGTTATTGCAGGCCTTCGTTAATATTAGAGACCGGTCTACGTCCGACCTAAGCCTGCTTTACCTTCTGCCATTTTCACTCTCAAGACACCTTCAAAATGGGGCAACAAACCCAGGATGCATCATCCTACGTAGGGATTGCTATGTGCGCCTCCTCTCAATGCTCGGCCCATCCCAATCTCACCCATACCGCGGAACTATGTTACACGTTACTCTAGTGCGATAGGCGTGGTCGCGCTCCCAGTTCTCTATTACTATGCTTCCAAAAAACTTGCCGCTCGCAAGCTCGCCAAAACTGGTATCGGAAAGGGCGCTCCAGGATTTTTGACGGGCGTCAAGCGCGTCGCGGTTCCTCCAGAGATAGCAGCACGCATCCGACGTGGGGAGCAGGTCAGCCCTGAGGAAATTGAGGCTGCTACTCGTGCGGCTTCAATTGTGCAGGGATCGGCATCTTCCCCTGCGATTTCACGGTCTTCTTCAATACAAACAAATGACGCGGCCGATGAGGCTCCGGCGGAGGAGGAAAACGAGTGGATTCCAGAAAGTATTCGCCAGCGTGAACGTGCGAAGAAAAGTGGGCCAGCGGGAAAGAAGGGCAAGAAGAAATAGAGCACTTTTCACTCCTCACGAGCGGTACGGTTTACAATAAGCATTCATCGCGTTCATAGGTATTGACGAGCGTTTAAAATGCAGAATATCCGTCTGTCATTGGCGTGTAATCGGATCCTAGGCGCTTAATATCTCATATCACTAAGGGCCAAGCAGCTGTATATAGTCTTTAAGAGCTGATCGCGTGCTCTTACGCGTCAAATTAGAGCTTATTGCCATCCCACATTATATTGGTACAATATATCATTGTGAAAGAACGTCTGTGTGAAGAGTGTTACAAATGAAAGGAACCTCGATGGAGTGGACTGTGGAAGTGGGGAAGAATGTACAGAACCAATGCGACTATGGAAGCAAGAATGAAAGGTATATAGATGCAGAAAATAGGAAGTAGAAGCTATAGTTCCAGGCGTGGCAAGTGAGAAGATAAGGTCGTTGAGTCCGTGTGTTGAGTCGTGAAAGTTTCAAGGCATCGATTTGCTCAGATCCACTGAGCAGCTGGGCGCGCCTTCACCGTATCAAACCCTCGCGACTGCTGGCTTGTACGCAAGCGCTGCTGCAAGCCCGGTACAGGCACGGGGTTCTGCTGTGCGCGAAGAGAGCCGCCCACTCGACCGGCGGTGGGCGGGGACGCCACCTGAGCACGCTGATCGGCGAACGAGTCGTTCGAGCGTGTGGGTGCGTGGCGGGAGGACGTGCGCGGCGGCGGCAACGTCGTGAGTTTGTGGTCCTTCTGCGGCGGCGTCGGTGGGGAGGACGCCGCGGCAGGGGCCGAACGCGCGCTTCCTGCGGTGGACGCTGTGGAAATGGTCGCGAGCGAGTCGCGCTCGTGGCTGGGCGAGGCGGACCTCGAATGAGCAGAGTCGGACGCGCTGTCACTGTCACGCTGGCTAGTGGGCGTCTCGGCGGTAGGTGTGCGGTTGAGGAGCGTCGTCGTCGTGCTCGCCTGCGACTCGGAGCGGGTGTGCGAGATCTTGCGCGAGCGGGGCGTGCGGACGAGGTTTCCGCGCGCGGCAAGCTCGTCTGTACACAGCTGCACGAGCTCGTCCAGTCCGAGGTAGGTGGCCTCGTCGCGAAGCTCGAGCAGCGAGTCCAGGCGCGAGGACGAAGCGGAGGTGAGTTGCGCTGCACGAGGGAGCGCCACAGTGGCGGAGCTGTCCGTGGGGGTACGCAGGTAGGCGAGAATATGTGCGTATCTATGGAGACGCTATCAGTATTTATCATTAGGTTTGACAGGAGATAAGAACGCACGGTGCGCTTGGGCGATCGAGGAAAACGTGCATACTGTAAGACGCGGCCGAGATGAGACCCTCATTGTTGAGGTGATTGTGGAAGATGGAGAAGAATCCACTGGCGTTCGAGTGGCTGATCCCACTGCAGGCGCTTGCGGCATCGTCCATGTCTGCCTCGCCCTTTTTCTCCTCGGAGCATTCGTCCTCTTCTCCAGGAAGAGTGGACTTCAACCATTGACTGAGGTGTGAAGGGCGAGAAAGGAGAGTAGGGAGCGCGACACGGTGGGTAACGGTGCATGATTCGAGTGTCACGATCACTTTAGAGAGGTCGATCGCTGCGCCCGAAAGTGGCGACACCAGAATCGGCGCAAACGGCGGTTGGGGCGTGGGTGGGACGATCAAGTGAGGGGGGACCTGTGGTACTGGAGGGAAGCATTCGGTCGAAGCGGTCGATGACTGGTGCTGGTGCTGTTTGAGAGACGGGCGGACAGGGCTCGCGCTTGGATTCGGGACTGGAATCGGCTCAGATGGTGGAGGCGACGGAGGGGCACGTGTGGGTGCTGGTGGGCTTCGCGCCGAACGGGCCGAACGCGGGGCCGTCTCATTCCTCTCGCTTTCTTGGGCACGCGGGGCGAGAGATGTCGGTACGCGGCCACGATCTTGAGGAGGGAGTATTGGGCTGTCGTCTTCTCCGTTCCAAGGGGAGATAGGGCGCACATCGATAACACCAAGGTCGTTCATAGGGTGGGTGCCAGTAGCGGCCAGAGCGTCCATCGGAGTGCGGACGATGGTCGCGCCGCTTCCCAGAGGTCCCAGACGGGGAGGAGACGCGATCAAGTCCAGCGCGTTGGCCAATTGAGGCTCGGAGATGCGGACGGGCTTCCCGGTGGACGCATGCGTCGACCTTTGCTCGGGCTCCTTGCGACCAAGCCAGGATATGGGGTTCGGGAGGTTCACGGAAGGCCGCCTGCTACGTGGAGGCGTCTTTGGTGGAGAGACGGGTCGGTATGTTTGGGTGACGGAGGGTGAGCTCGCTGACCGCTCGACGGCTTGCGGGAGCGGGTAGGACACGGGGGGATGCGCGCGGCGCGTGTGGTGCATGACAGGAAAGAAAACGAAGAAAAGGAGAAAGGTATGAAGGAGGAGAAACAGGCGAAGGGAAAGTTGGTGGGCTCCGCAGAACACGACCGAGACATTTTTAATAATTGCAGGGAAGAACAATGAAAGGGCGTCGCGAGGCAGAGAACAAAAGGGAGACAGCAGCCAGGATCGGAACAAGCCAAAGGTTTACCCCGGTCTTCATCCGAAGGGTTCCTCCTGCAAGGGTCAATCTGGTAAACGAGTTCTTCTCGAAACTCTGTCGGACGTTCAGTCTGATAAAACGATAGCCCACTTCGTCTACGAGCTAAAGAGCCGACGGCTCAAGAATCTTGGAACAGATGCGAACTGTGCACGATATTCACGCTGAGCTGTTCCCGAGTCGTATGCTGATCTTGTCGGAACTAGGCACTCCCTGTTTTGTTACTCAGAGCTGTCAAAGTAAACATCAGCGTTTCAAACAAGGCAGAGGCCTAACGCCGTCATGCTGCCATATCAAGTATGTTCCGTTGCTGAGATTTAATATCTCCTCTTGGGAGTTTGCATCAGACAACTTCAAGGCCTGGATTTCGACGTCCGTGGCTGTATTCTCGCACATGCGACAACAACCAGTGGCTGATTATTCCCACATTTATGAAAACTTAACCTAATGGTAACCCATTGTTCGAGCGAGTTGAATGTAAACAAACTCATAACGTGCATAACACGAGGTTTGCAGGGTTACCAGCCTGACCCTTCTTCAACGAGTCAGCGGTCTACTCTGGTCCATCGCTGCTTTGACCTGTTTGCCCTCCTCCCATTTTGGCAGTGTCAATAACCTGGCCATTCCGTTCACACCCACGCTTGATCATTGCCCCACTGTCGGCTGATGACCACGATGCTCTCTGACGGTCTTTTCGAACAAAAGTCGCCTTGCCCAAGATCGGAACTCGCCCTCTTCCCGAGAGCTGAAGGAGAGTCTAGCGAAAGTTCCTCGGGCGATTTTCTCTGGCTCGATAATCGCAGCCCAACCCTAGAGAGGAGCTGGTCTTATCCGAAGTTGTTCCCACGGCCCCCTCGGAGTGGCATGTGGCCACCACGTGGCCTACATTCCCACCTTCCATCACCGCCCTTAGAAGAATAGGGCCAGGCTATAATTCTTGTCGTGAAACTCGGTGACGACACGTTCGTTCCTTAACCTAAACACCACACCCGGAGTCCGAGAAACTGCAATGGCCCTCGCTCCCCACCTCGCAGGAAATCCCTTCCAGTCAGTCTTCCGTGAGCTCGACCGGGCGTTCGATGGTCTGCACAATCAGTTTGTGCAGACAAACATGGGCGATATCCCTCTCCGGCCGAGGTATGTTGCGCGTTCTCCAGCTGATTGCATTCCTTGTGCGGTATCCTGACCCGGACACACGTAGAATGGACATCCACGAAGACAATCGCAACAACAGGGTGTCAGCCACGTTCGAGCTTCCCGGTTTGCGCAAAGAAGACGTCCATGTCGACATCGACACCAGCACCAACCAGCTCACCATCTCCGGCGAAACCCGTTCTGAACACGTCTCTTCCTCTCCCGACATCACCTCCTCCTCTTGGCGCACTCGATCAGGTCAGAACGACGGCTACGCGGTCCGTGAGAGGCACTACGGAAAGTTTGAGCGCACTCTGCAGCTTCCACGGGGCATACGCGAGACAGACGTTCATGCACAAATGGCTAACGGCGTCCTCACGGTGACGTTCCCTCGTGGCACATCGACGCCTGCTCCGCGTGAGCGGACGCGCAGACTCAGAATCGACTAAGACTCTGTATCCAGTGTTGTACTCTGTCGTGTACTGTAAGCCGATGCGACTGTAGCATTTTGCATCTCTCCTGTGTTGTCCTCCTAGTCTTGTTAATTTGATTAGTTTGTTCTCCTGTCTTTCTTGCCACCAGCAAACTCAATGGCTACTCCCGACTCACCGCGGAGATACCATAGGTGCACCAGGTTTTTCTCCTCCACTCTCATATAGCCATTAGGTACATCGCTATTATCCACCTGCGGCCTAACAAATCCCCACATTTATCGTGACTCACTTTAGGCCAAACTATCTATAGCTTGATACTATCTTTTCAAGCCTATGTAGCCTATACACCCGCTACACTTTGGCGCGCAGTCTACTTCCTTCGTTATTGTAGAGGGACTGACTGCAACTAGTAAGTAGCCGGAAGACTACTTGCGGATGCTACAAAGTTTAATTACACATATGGTGTCACGTTACCCTGAACGTGTGTTAAATAGTAAGTGTCATCGGAGTTTGACCTATACCACCGACTTGTATCTGCTATGACACAGCTCAGCCTCGAACTTGTTGAACTCATCATCGATCGTTTGTGCAACGACAAAAAGTCCCTTTGCGCGTGTGCACTTATCTATTCTCAATGGCGGGGTCGTGCACAGTATCATATATTTTATCATGTTAAAATATACAACTACCATGACTTGCTGTCTCTAAATCCTTTACTCAAGGGCAACCCTTCTCTTGGACAGCAGATCCGACAGTTAGATCTTTACTTAGGATCGCAGTGGGACGATCAAACCGAGCAAGAAATAACATGGTGGGAAGAACAGGACGTAGCGGATGAGTTAGCTACGTTGTCTGCCTATGCACCACTGATCAATATCCTAATCCTCAATGGGCTCAATTGGCGTTGCGCAGATGAAGAAGTTCAGAATTGCCTCCTTTCTCCTGGAAACTTCGCTCAAGTCAGTAAACTTGGGCTCAGATATTGTTATTTTGAGACTGGGGAGCAGCTTTTCTCGCTCTTGCAAACATTTATTTTGCTGGATACGCTTCTTCTAAACACTGTCGTCTATTGCAGTGACGAGCCCAATATAGAGGGTGTGGAATTCATCATCGGAAGCAATACAACTTCTTACTTTCTTGACGGATACCGGATCAGTCTCAAAGGATGCTCGTTGTTTTATACTAAGGACTGGACGCCTAGTTACAACAATTACTTTGGGTTTTGCATGAACTATCTCGATTTCAGACGCTTGAAATCACTGCACATGTGTTTACCTGAATATAATAACGACAGTATCGCCTTCATTGACCTATATGTTCAACAAGCAACTGATACACTTGAGGATCTCACTCTTGTGAACTTTCAAGGCGCTGGTACGTAATGTATGACCACTCTCCAATATGACCTTTAAATCTCATCTGTATTTATTTTCGATGTAAATCGAATCAAACTCTTAGATCGTGTTCCTAATATTCAGCCACTGACAAAACTGCGCAGACTCTTTGTCCGGATCTTATATGGACCATACGGCTATCAGCTCGATGTGGACCCCGTTGCAACCTTCGCGAGCTTGCTCAGCCAAATCCGACCTGACTCAAACGTGTCAGCAATTATTGAAGTGGGCTTTCGTAACGACGACTTCTTGAAAGCGGGGTGGCCAGAATTGGCTCGTATTGTTGATACTATATCAGCGTCGCGCTCAAAACTGCAGGCTCCGTGACTGAATATATCTATCTTCCTATTCAATACTTGGACTAATACGGCCCCCGTACTTCTTTACAGGACACCAAGTTGGCCTGCATCGAGCCTATGCGGAGCTACGTGCCCAATAGTGAGATATAATGGCTGTAATATTCTCGGAATCTTGGAGCATTTTCGCCCTTTAATAGAGGATAGTTTTGTCAGCATTGAAATTCATGAAGGGGACTTCAACTGGTACCAGTGGTTTAGTACCTGGTTACTCTCATTTGTTCGACAGGCGTCTGCAATATCGCAAATTTTCTGTCTTGAGAAATTTTAGTTGTGCTGGGACGTCAAGTGTAGCTGTTTCCTGTGCTCTTTTGAGGACAGCATACCTACTCAAAACCGAGCCTGAAACAGTCCCTTCCCAACGTCAGAGACCACATCGATAAGTATTCTCGACGTATCTAGCCACTGCGTTGTCTAAGGTTTATATCACTTATTGTCGGCTTTGAAGTCAGGCTCAGACTTTGTTCACGTTTCTGAAAATATGAAAGTAATGCGAGAGACAGTGAAATCTTGCCTGGCTAGAGATACTCAAATAGTCCTGCAGTCGTTGCACCGACATCCACCCAATTTTAAAAAAAGCATTACATTAAGCACTACTCAGCTCCCACTCGCCACCTGACGTCGTCGGGTTCTGTATATTGCTATAATAGAAGTGAAAAAAGAGGAGACGGAGGCATACTCTATGGATCGGATCACGAAAGCTTCAGTGAGGAGGAAAGACGAACATAGAAAAGAAGACAGAGAAGGATATAAAGAAAAAAAACCTAAGATTTGCGTTGTACACAGAGATGACGGGAATGAGCTTATTCAAGACAGAGGATGAACGAGGAGAGATGGGATGTTTGCGGCGGATGCAAAAGTTACCGACTGGAGAAGAAGTTGAAATAGTGGGTGGTTAATCTGTGTGTGTGTGGTGTGTTGAAAATGGGAGAATGTACATGAGTACGAACGACCATAGTGGGGTGAATGTATGTATTTGGAGAACCGAAGGGGAAAGAAAGAAACTCGTGACATGTAAGGAGCGGAAGCGTGTGTAGCCACGCAAAGAGGAAAGTCGTGAAGAAGCGGGGGGTAAATTGGGGGCACCCAACTAGTAAGGGAGTGTCCGTTTAGTGTATAAGATGGGGTTCCGCGGCGCATATGGTCCACAATGATAACAAAGGAGTAAGAAAAAAAAGAGAGGGAAGAAAAAGAATGAGAAGAGGTCGCTGGCAGGAATCAGAAGATGATACTCTGCCTCCCGGCGACGGGCATCGAGCGTTGCGCATACTGCCCTGCCATCGCGTACGGGACCTGCATCGGTACTTGCATCGGCACCTGTTGTTGCTGCTGCATTATCGGCGAACCATAAATCCCATACACTGGCGCCGCCATCCCGTACATCGGCATCATCATCTGCTGTTGCTGCTGCGGCTGCACGCCCCACTGGTTCGGCATGCTCCCGCTTCTAGGCAGCATGTACGGCATCCCAGGCGAACCGCCCAAGGACCCGCCGCTGCTCTGCCGGCGGTGCGAGGCTGGCCGCGCCGACGCCCTCTGCACGCGGTCCGACCCACCACCAATGAGCGACACCCGGCTGCCCGAGGCTGAACTCCCCGCAGAGCGCGCGGGGCTCGCCGACCCGGAGCGTGAGTTCGAATTTGAGTGCGCACTGCTGCCATCCGCCGAGGACGTGCTCCCCCTCCGCCCGCCACCGTAAGACTGCATCATGAACGGCGCGCTCGGTGGGAGGAGCGGCATCTCCATCACGCCCTGCTGGGGCGCGCCGTACATCAGTCCCGGTTGTTGTGGGTACGACTGGTGGCCGGAGAACGCCGAGGACGCACGCGCGGCGAGTGCGGACGTGCTTGCGCTCGAGTGGCCAGACACCCGCCGGGTTCGGCGTCCGCGTTCGGACGCGTCGCCACCGCGCTGGCTGCCGCCGGACATACTGCGCGCACGGAGGTCCTCAGACGAGCCTGCGAATGACGACTGCTGGGAAAGTTGTGGCTGCTGCGGGAAGTGGGCCCTTCTTGGCGACGCGTCGCGGCTCGAGACCGACGGTGCAATCGGCTCAGATAGGTGACGGCGGTTGCTGGGCAGTTGAGGTTGTTGCTGAATCGAACCACTCGAGCCTTGTCTCTCATGCCGCCGCTGAGGCTGCTGTTGCCCGAACTCGTCCACCCGGTCGCGGGAAGCGGAAGACGAGTGGCCGGGGACGAAGCCCGCGCGTTGCGTGCTCTGACGCTCCCTCGCGCGTACGTAGTCCTCCGCGATCTTCCGCTGGCGCTTCTCCTCTTCGTGCCGCCTTCGCTCTTCCTCACGTGCGGAGCGTTCCGCAGCCCACTGTGCCCGCTCTGCCTCCATCTTGCGCCTCTCCTCCTCGTGCCGCTTCCGCTCCTCCTCGCGCACACGTAGCTCTTGCTGCTCGCGCAAGAACTGCGCTTTGGACTCGCGCCGTTGCTTCTGCTGGAGGGCGTACCCGAGCGGCACAAACTCGGTCGCGTCGGCGTCCTCGGCGAAACGGACGGCTTGCTTTGGAGCGGCGGCAGGCGGCGAAGGAGGCTTGAATGATGAAGATGGCGCCGATGAGGAAGGTTGGGGGATGTGATCGACGCGAAGCGGGGATGGATGAGACTTGGGCCGCTCGGGGAGAGGCGGACGGGTCACTGGTACGTCACCGAGGTCAGCTTTCCGGGGAGTAGAATGATGGATAGCAAACGCACCCGTCAAGTTGACGACACTACTTGACGCCGACGAAGCTGTCGACGGTTCTGGCATGTCGTCCGGAATGGCGGATGGCCTGAGGCCCGCGAGAAGTTCGAGGTCGTCCGAAAACTCCAAGTCTGCGACCGCAAAGCCCGGACGGCCGCTGATGGGCGATGAGCACAGGCCGTCCTCCGTGTCCAAGCGCCACTCGACCAGCCGATCCTCGATGCAGGGTCGGCTGGCCCATCGATTGAGGCCGCGGCTGTACGCGCCGATCCTGCGCACGTCCGACACGGCGGACTCGTCCAGCTGGAACGACGTCCGTTTCGGAGACACGCCGGCGCCCTGTTTTCTGGTCGCGAACGGCGCAATCTCCCGCGCCTCGGCGGCCGAGAGCGGCGGCCCGTTCCGGAGGCGGTGGGCGAGCCGTTGGCGGTGTGCGCGCGATCGGAGAGACTCCTCTCGCGGGAGGGAGGACGAGGTGTTGGACGAGCGCGGGAAGAGCGGCTTGCCGGGGAGGTGGAGCAGGGGTGGGGGCGAGAAGGGTGGGAGGAAGCCCTGGGCGGTGAGGGCGCGCAGGTTGGCGATGGCAGGGGTGTTGGGAAGTGCGTTAGGGTAGGTGGGTTGTGTAGGCGACGGGGCGGAGGGCGAGGGCGTCGGCCGGTGGTAGGCCGACGCGAGGAGCGTCTCCCGCCCGCCGTCCTCGTCCTCGTCGGACGAGTCTTCCTCTTCGGACGTCGACCCTTCCGAGTTCTGATCCGACGACACAGCACTTCTCCTACTCGGGCCCGACTTCCCTGGTGCCGACGCGGCTGACCGGCGCGGGGTCGCCGTCACCGTCGTGGTCGTGGTCAGCGCGGGAGAGGGCGTCTGCCGCTTGGGCTGCTGCTGCGGGGCCGGGGGGAGCTCTGGAAGGGTGTCCTGGGTGGTGTTTCTGCGCAGGGTGGAGGACTTGCGGCCGCCGACCCAGGAGGCGATCCAGGTCTTTTTCCCCGCGGGGCTGTCAGACAGAGGCGGGCTGGGGAAGCGGCCCGAGTGCTGGCCGTCGTCGTCTGGGGTGCGGAGGTCGGCGGAGGCGGTGGAGGAAGCAGAGGAGGAATAGGCGGGGTGGGAGGGCGCGAGCAGATGTGGGACGGACTGAGAGCGCCGGTCGAGAGTGGCAGGAGCGCGAGCACCGACGGGAGCGTCATGCCGTAGCTGTTCTTGTTTCCCTTCTGATTTTTTGCTGCTCTTCTTCTTAAACACAGACGCGATCCGACGCATATTGTGGGCGAATACGAGGAGGGGGAGGGGGAGAGGGGGGAGAGGAGGGGGAAAACGGGAGGGGGGTGGAGGAAAGAGGGAAAGAGGGAGGGGCTAGAGAGCCTAAAAAAAGAAGAAAAGAAAATGTGATCCAAGGTGAAGAAAGGGTGGTAAGAATGGGTGGGTGCGAGTACGAATAGCAAAGGGGAGGAGATCACGCAATGTACATCGAGTGAGCGTCTGATTGAGGATGGGCGAGAGAAAAAGGGCACAGGTACTCGCCGAGAGAAGAGAGGGCGAGGAGGTGGAGGAAGGGAGGGGGAGAAAAAGGAGGGAGGGGGAACTGGGTGGAGGGAAGGGAGACGGAGAAGGTTGAGTGAGACAGATGGGAGGCGCAAACCATCACACGTGCGAACAGTTTCGTCAAGCCCGGCTTGGTCTGCCCGCGTCAAATTGTCCCGCTCAGAAACGTCCTAATTACAGCCATCATAACGCATCGTCGTCATCAGCGAGCCATTACTCATCTCTGTCCATCTCGGTCTGCAACCGCACCCTCAATTCACTCAAAAGAGAGTGTCCTTCCCCATACATACCGTTCGTTTCGGATAAACACACACACACGTAGCAACCACCCTCCCATGCCGTATACGAACGATCTGTCAGGCGCTCAGCCTGCTTACCCCTCTCTCTCTCTTGCACATACACACTCCGAGTCTCTGCCATAATCAAACTAACAGGAAAAGCCATTCAATCGTCAATCTCGACAACATCAACAACGCCGCAGTTCATCCGTCCACTCCCACTTTTAGACAGCTGGTGACCTCACACTCTCTATCTCTCACTCTTCTTCTTCTTCTTCTTCTCCTTCTCCTTCTCCTCGCCTCCTCTTTGCATTAACCTTCCACCACCTCCTCATCCGCCGCTCAAAGTTCCCAACCACCTTCTCTACCACTCCTACCTCCACCCCGCACCACCCCGCGACGCGCTCCGTCACCCGCGAGAGCGGCTCAGCCACCGTGCCAGCCACGTCCCGCTCGTCGTATATCCGATACCGCTCCCCGGGTCGCACCTCGTCACCCGCCGCCGAGGCGTCCGGACGCCGCGCGTTCGCCCGCAGCCCCGTGTGGGTCTCGCCCGGACGCGGCGCCGGCTCCCGCTTCTCACCCTCGGGCCTGGCCAGCCCCGTCCGCGGGAAGTAGTCGCTCAGAAGCGTTCTCGCTGTTGCAGTGCCATAATAGAAAACTCGTCAGCGGCTCCCGCCACAATATAAACGTGCAATTAAAAACACGAAATCAGCGTTTGAGGGTGGTCGTGAGCGCACCTTCGTCACCGCGCTCATTCAGCAGCGCCTTCTCTGCAAACGCGAGATACCGATCAAGCGCCGCGTCGTCCCAGTGTCCCACAGATCTACACTCGCGTAGCAAAAAAAAAAAACACGCGCGACAGCAGTGTGGGGCCCACACCTTCTTCATCAGTACACGTACGCAACCACAATAAACACAGAAGCACGGGAAAAAAAGCGGTATACGTACGCGCCGCTAGTGCTCTTGAACATCTCATCGTCCGCCCCGGCTTCCTCTGTTGTCATCGCGCCGATCGCGCTCAGCAAGTCGTCCAATCGTGGGAGCGCGCCTGCCGGATCGTCGTGTTTGGGGACCCTGCAAATGCGTCATTAACTTTCAGGCACCCATTTAGATGCGCCAGGGA
The DNA here is from genome assembly GCA_037855215.1 of Waitea zeae. Classification (NCBI taxonomy): domain Eukaryota; kingdom Fungi; phylum Basidiomycota; class Agaricomycetes; order Corticiales; family Corticiaceae; genus Waitea; species Waitea zeae. The sequence continues at coordinate 17,032 of JAZHGK010000339.1, forward strand.
AAAGAGGAATGAACAGAGAAAGACAAGGTTCTGACATGTGGGAGCCGAGATGAAAACACATGAAAAGCGAAGCATCGGCCAATTAAGCCATAAATGAAACCATAGGAAAGAAGAAAGAGACTAAAAACAAGTGTTCCTTTTTTTCTTCTGGCGCGTACCTGTCGACGCCATCCAGGCCGTAAGCGAGCTTCAGTGTCACGACACACGCGCAGAGAAGCGCGACCTCCGCCGGGACGCTGTCGTGTTGGTGCCTCGCAGGGTCGCGCGCGCGGAGGCGTTCGAGCGCTGGCGAGAGCGACACGTGTAGCGTGAGCGGGAGGGACAACACCCGAGCCAGGTTCTTGGTGAGGACATAGAGGTGTGCTGAGAACGAGGCGCCATCGTGAGCGCGGGGAAGAAATTCTGTCTCTCAGAGGGAGAGAAAAAAAAAAAGTGGGGACGTACGGGTGCCACCCAGCGCGCGCACGCATCGCCACAGCACCGGCGCCGCGTTGAGCTCGGGGGTGTGGATGCCGAATTGGCCGTGGAGGCGTCGAGAGAGGCGCGAGCTGAGCGCGTGCAGGGCCATCGTCGTTGGTGCAAACTGTTTCACAGGCGTAGATTATCGTCAACTGATCGAACACGCGTTGAAGCAACGAAAGCAAAAGAGATCGGACACACAGGCGGTAGCAACGCCTGTCTCGTGTGCTTGTTCATATGCGTGACCATTGCGGTCGGAAAGACGCCACGCCGAATGGGCTCGAGATAAGGCAAGTCGTAAGTTTGGATCAGCCTGTCAGGTCAAAATATCCCCACTTAGCCGAAATGAATGAATAGAGATCGACGTGACTGAGACGCACTTGATCAAATCCATGTACACCACAGGTAGCCTCATCGTCCAACACGCGACCACGAGCACAGACACCGTCGACGCGGGTGCCTCAGTCGGGTGCTGGCCCTTCCGCCTGCGACCGGCGGACACGCCCCCCTTCTTCGGCGCGTCTCCGCCTGGTGTCTCCTTGCTTTCATCTGGGTCGGAGAGCCCTTCGTCGAGCTCGCGCATGAGCTCTTCAATGTCTGCATCGGGCGAAGCCTCGGATTCCGACTCTTCGTCATCAGACGAAGAGGTCGAAGATGAAGACGAGGAAGAAGAGCCCTCGTCGCCGTCCGAGTTTGACGCGGAGGGCTCGCTCGTTCTGTCGGAGGGTGCAGCCTCTTTTTCCGCATTTGGAGTTGACTCGTCTGTTCCTTCGGCGTGAAGAAGAGGCTCTGGAGGTGGTGGCGACGAGAGGAGACTGAGATGGAGCGCCCAGAGGTCTCTGCACACAATCTGGTCATCGGGTCAGACGTTTAGAACAGGCGATCCCCGCTGAGAACGAGGAGAGAGGCACCTCGAATTCTGGCGGGAGGTCCCAGAGCCGCATGAGGGCGGCGGCCTGGTGTCGCAACAAGAGCTGGAGGCATTGAAAGTAGAGGTAGCGTGCACGATCGCCGTGGTACTCTGGAGGAAAGAAACGTCCCGTTGAGTGACGCTTGACAAAAAGATAAGCGACCTGGAGGGCGCAGTGACGTACGCTTTGGATCGGCTCTGCTGAGTCGGTCCTTGCGCTTCCTCTGTGACTTGATGTGCCGCTTGCGCATCGTGTGCGCGGTTGGCTCATCTTGTTCGATCGTCTCGTTGCGGTAGTTCTGTCGTGACGTTGAGTCTTATGAAGGAACGAGAGGAGGAGGGGGGGGGGAAGACCGGCAGGCTCCAGGGAAACGAAATGCACAAGGATCTGCGCTCACTTGTAATACATGGCCCTCGCTACATGTGATCACCCCACTCAAGGCTTCCTTATGCCACTTGCGCGAGCCACATACAGGACACTTGCGTTTCATTAGCGCTTGTTGATGTGGATGCTTGCTATTTTCAGGCCAAGAATTATAGAGATGTCATGTAATGAAGCCTTGTTATTATTTTTTTTTTTGAAAAAAAGAGTAGCTCAAGAAACCAGCGCGAGGGTCGTGAAGAGTTTGGAGCGAGGGTGCTTTACAAGTGCGCTTTACTGAGCACAAGGTTCTCAAGAGTCCCCGCATCACACGTGATCGATTGATCGTGCCCGTGCTTCTTTTTTGCCTGGGCGACCTGGAGAAATGCGCTGGATTCTCGTTCTGTTAACACCATCTTCAGCCCACACACTCTTCGTCTCTGTCCCTCAACATGAGGCTAACACTCTTGTTGACCGTTTTGGCTCTGTTTTGTGCTTGCGCCTTTGCGTATGTCGCCTGATTTCTTGACAGTCGAGCCTGAACCTCGCTGACCGATACGATTCGATAAAATGCAGATGGGAAAAGGAAGACTACGAAATCTTCGACCTCGTTGGCGCCGTTGAAAAAGCCGAAGGTGCGTCGCGCGTGCTTGGCCTCGGACACGCCCGTTGTTGATCTCATTTTTCCTTTCTTCTACGTTCAGGCAAGGGAACTACGTTCTACTCATGGCTCGACGTCCCACCCACCGCGACCACGCCGCAAATCGCCAAGGCGTTCCGTAGGAAGAGCATTGAGATGCAGTGCGCACCGTGTCTCTCGTCCCCCCAGTTCGCCCGCCTAATTTAATTCCTATCTTTCCGCCCTTCTCTCCCTTTCTTTCCCCTCTCAAAGCCCCGACAAAAATATCGGTGTCAAGGGCATTCACGAGCGCTTCGCCCGCCTAACCGTCGTTGGCGACATCCTCAAAAACGGCGAGCGGCGCAAGCGCTACGACTTTTTCTACAAGAATGGCGTGCCCAAATGGCGCGGCACAGGCTACTACTACGACCGTTTCCGCCCCGGCCTTGGCGTGCGTTTTCCCGCTTCATCCCTTCGGTTGCAGGGAGCCACTAACAATGAACGCATTGTTGCTAGACTGTCCTGACGTTCCTCGTCCTGATCACCTCTTGCATGCACTACCTCGTCATGGAGATCCAGTACCGCCAGGACCTCACGCGCATCACCCGTTTCGTCAACGACGCCAAGGCGGCCGCGTGGGGCCCCAAGCTCACGCCGATTGAGGGAAAGCGCAAGGTCAAAGTCCCCGTCGGACCGTCCCGCGTAGACGAGGACGGGAACGTGTTCGCCAGCCGGGGCGTCGAAATGGTTGTGGAGGGAAGCGGGGACGTCTACATCGTGCGTGTTTTCCCCGTCCCGTCCGTATTTTGAGAATGCCTCGCTGATTGCGCATCTCCCTCGCCAAACATCAGGTCGAGTCCAACGGCGATCTCACCCCTCTCAACGCGACTGCCGCGACCCCACCCTCGTTTAAGCGCACGTGGTTCTTCACGCTCGTGACGTCCTTGGCCAACAAAGCGAAGGCGAAAGCCACTGGCGCTGGCGCAGGTGTCGACGGCGACAACGGAGAGGAAGGCGATGACAGCGAGTACACGGACTCGACACCAGGGACGCCGAACAGCGAAAACTCGGCTAGTACGGGTGCCCTCCCTCGTGCAGCTGCGACGAAGGCGGGAGGCAAGAGGCGCAAGGTCCCCAAACGGAAGTGAAGGTATTTACTTACAAGGGCATTGATTATTTTTTAGGGTATGTTTTGTTTGCCTAGGGTCAAGATAGTGTGTATGTATGCATCCATTTGTTGCATTTGCCTGTTATACATAGCAACTTTTCTACTGTCAGAAGACGTCTGTTCTTCGAAAGGGATTCATTGAGAGATCCACTCGTTCACCTCATCAGTCACTAGCAGGTCATGAACTTCGACTAACACTCCATTCAGTCGTCAAATATGTCAAAAAATTGTATGCGTGTAAATAATAGTACAAATGCTACAGATCCCGTTTGTTGAAAACCGACCACTACAAAAAGATAAACTAACTTTTATCTTCTCTGTTAAGAGAACAGAGATGACGCGTAAAAAAAATATCACCCGTTCTGTTGCCGCCGCCATACCAGAACAGGCCATAGTACCCCGTCACAAATAGCAAAGGGTCCACGAACAAGAAGCCACTCCCTTCAAAGCATTTTTCGGTCAAGAAACCAATATCAACGCTGTTGAAGCGTAAAGAACGACCGCACGTTTATGCGTAGTTCTGGCGAGCCCACTTGGCCGCAGCGACGAGGTTGGCGAGCGAAGCCTCGGTCTCCTTCCAGCCACGAGTCTTAAGACCACAGTCAGGGTTGATGTAGAGAAGGTGGCTGGGGAGAATTTCGAGCATGGCCTTGAGGCGATCCTGGATCTCGACGTCGCCGGGCACACGCGGCGAGTGGATGTCGTACACGCCAGGGCCGATGTTGTTCGAGTAGCCGTACTGCTTGAAAGCCTGGAGGAGCTTCATGTCGCTCTTCGACGCCTCAATTGAGATAACGTCTGCATCGAGACGCTGGATCGAGGGGAAGATGTCGTTGAAGTCCGAGTAGCAGAAGTGGGAGTGGGTCTGGAGCGCGTCGGTGACACCCGCGGTGGAGAGCTTGAACGAGTCGACGGCCCACTTGAGGTAGGCGTCCCAGTCAACCCGGCGCAGAGGCAGACCCTCACGAATGGCCGGCTCGTCGACCTGAACGGCACTGATGCCGGCCTTCTCGAGGTCGACGACCTCGTCGCGGAGCGCAAGGGCGAGCTGCTTAGCCTGGAGCTCACGAGAGACATCCGCACGCGGGAACGACCAGTTGAGGATCGTCACAGGGCCGGTAAGCATGCCCTTCATCGGCTTCTTGGTGATGCTCTGCGCGTAGCTCGACCACTTGACGGTCATAGGAGCTGAGCGGCTGACGTCAGAGACGATGATCGGCGGGCGAACATAGCTGAGGGAAGTCGTTCAATATACGAAAGGTCACGGCGTGACTAGATCCAACTTACCGAGAACCGTAGCTCTGCACCCAGCCGTTTTGAGTGAAGACAAAGCCATTGAGGAGCTCGCCGAAGTATTGCACCATGTCGTTGCGCTCCGGCTCACCGTGGACAAGGAGGTCGAGACCAACTTGCTCCTGGAACTGGACGACGTGCTGGATCTCCTTCTTGAGGAAGTCCTCATATTCCGCCTCCGAGATCTCACCCTTGGTGAATTTTGCGCGGGCCTGACGGATCTCCTTGGTCTGGGGGAAAGAGCCGATGGTAGTGGTTGGGAACTTCGGGAGGTTGAGCTTCTTCTGGACCTCGGCACGAACGGCGAAGGGGCTCTTGCGCTCGAGCATGTCGGGGGTGATCGCTTCGACGCGCTTGCGTACCGCATCGTCCGAAGTGTGCTCGAACTCACGACGCTTAGCGATAGACGCCTTGTTCGCCTCGAGGGCTGCAGTGATGTGCGAATCTTGCGAGCCAGAGAGGACGGAGGCGATGACCGACACTTCCGCTGCTTTCTCGAGAGCGAACGAGAACCAGTCCTTCTGCTCGGGGGTAAGCTTCTTCTCGTTCTCAAGGGTTACGGGGGTGTGGAGAAGCGACGACGAGGTTGCGATGATGACACGTTCCGCGCCAAGGGCATTCACAGCCTTCTGGCCCAGCTTGATCGACGCCTCAAAGTCGTTCTTCCAGATGTTACGGCCAGAGACCAAACCGAGAGAGAGAATGATACTGGTCGACTTGAGGGCGGCGATGACATCGTCAAGCTGACCAGGAGCACGGTCGAGGTCGATGTGGAGGCCGGCCACCGGAAGCTTGGCAACGAAGTTGACGTTTGAGTCAAGGCGGCCGAAGTATGTGGCAAGCATGATCTTGGGAGAGACGGATGCGAGCTCGGTATACGCGGAGGTGTACTCCTTCTCGAAGTTGGCAGCCGAGTCGAGGACGAGGATGGGCTCATCGATCTGGACCCATTCTGCGCCGGCAGATTTGAGCTCGGAGAGGAGCTGCTTGTAAAGAGGGAGGAGCTTGGGCAAGAGAGACAGAGTCTGGAAACCAGCCTTTGCCTCCTTGGAAGCTTTGCCGAGGACGAGGTAAGAGATCGGGCCAAGAACCACTGGGCGAGTCTCGATGTTGAGGGCTTTGGCCTCCTTGTAGGATTCAACAGCCTTGTTGTATGTAAGCTTGAACTCAACCTCATCAGAGAGCTCAGGAACGACATAGTGGTAGTTGGAGTCGAACCTGATAGATGGCTCAGAAAAATGTTTGATAAAGTGAGGCTAGTTGGTACATACCACTTCTTCATCTCGCAAGCAGGCACATCAACACCCTCGGCCTGACGACCACGACCCATCGCAAAATAGATATCGAGGGGAGAAAGGTTGTGGCCCTGGTAACGCTTGGGGATAACGTTGAATGCAAGAGAGTGATCCAAGACATGATCGTAGAGAGTAAAGTCGCCGCTAGAAGACATAACGTCAGTTAGTGAGCGTGATTAACAAAAAAGCATTCGCACCTGGGGATATAATCGACACCCTTTGCCTTGAGGCTCTCTAGGCTCGTCTTGCGAACCTCTTTTGTAGCAGTCTCAAGCTCATCGGCGTTGATTTTACCAGCCCAGTAGGCTTCAACAGCTTTTTTCACCTCACGGTTCGCACCTGCCAGGCAAGAGGCAAGATGTGAGCGTCAAGTGTTTATCTGATTCTTAGTTGACCTCACCGATGCGAGGGAAACCAAGAACGCTAGACTTCACCATGATAAAAAATGTGTAGAGAGGAGGGAAAGGAGGGAGGGGGAGGGAGGGAATGGGTGACCTGTCTCGTCAGTCAAGTCGCGCGATTTTATACTTTTCGGTGCGATGGCGCGAGAAAATCCAACGATCAGGCTTCGATCTCGAAATTTGTGGCACAATCGATTCGCCATCATCACTCGCGCCTCCTTCACGAGGCTGAAGTGCTTTATACATTTTATGGAAAATATTTCTTTTATTCGAATACATCGTTAGAGCAAGTAGTAGCTTGGACGTAGTTATTGTGAGGTATCAATAAGTGAGACCACTGTGCTAGCCAGGGTGGCAAGCCGTACTGAGGCACTGGGTGTTGATTAAATGTAAGGATTTGTGTGAGAATTAATGAGAGCAAAATGGACGTACCTATTATGTAACTGTCACTTATATGCAACACAGATTTCGTGTTACTTACAACCTGGATAAAATTGATCTGTTTGGGCCCCGTTTCGTCGTCCTACATCATGACTCGACCCGATTTTCTTTATTGGACAGCAAAAGGCAAGCAAACAAGTGCAACTATGCAGGTCCTGAGTCACCCGGCAACATATTCCGCGCCGGAAATGTCGATTGAGATTTTTCTGCCAGTTACTCTGTGGCACTCTTACTAAAATCGCCCTCCTAAGGCTT
>JAZHGK010000341.1:0-15839 GCA_037855215.1 Waitea zeae
CCTCTCCCAGCCCATCGCCGACCTCTCCGCGTTCGGCGTCGAATCCCGCGCGGTCACCTCCTCCGTCGTCCTCCCTCCCGACGAGCGCTTCATCATCTCCTCCAGCCACGAATAAAAGCAGAGAGAAGAGCCCGATGTTGGACGAGCTCGAGTGGAGGAGACAAGTCCCGCCTGCGGATCCGACTTCGTCCTTTGACTGGTGGCCCTACCCAGCCTGGGGACAGTCGACCGCGAGTTTGGAGGCATCGGTGGCGCCGTTGACGTCGGCGCATGTACAGTCTATATCGTCCCCCACACCCACTGTCGTTTCTCAGGCCACATCGGATACCCTACAGAGTCTTTCATTTATACCAGCATCACTATCCAACACATACTCAACCACGTCTTCACTCCTTTCCACATCATCCACATCATTCCCCTCATCTCTAGAACAGGACTCTTCCACTTCCGCTCTCACCACCCCCTCCTCTTCACCTAGCGACGACGCCATCCACATCACCGCCCTCCCGCCCGCATCCACCACCTCGCCCGTGCCACCCGACCCCACCCACGGACGCAATCTCTCGGCGAACGCCTTCAACCCGCTCTACCTCGTCCCCGCCTTTGGTGTGCTCGGCCTCGCGCTCGGCGCCCTCTTCGGCTGGTGGTTCTTCCGCTGTCTCGCCCGCAGACAGCACCGCCGCCGTCACACGCGTAGCTTAGAATGCCTCGCGGGACCCGAGTATGCGCCTGCGTCCACTGGGGATTGCGAGAAGGGTGGGGAAGACTGTGAGGACGGAGGCAGGTTCGAGGACCGAAACGAGGACAAGGAGTGGGGGAGGAAGGGCGACGTCGGGACGGGTAAGTGGCTCGCAGGCGTCCTCGCTGCCCAACGCGCATCCTCCTCTGTCCGTGGCTCTGCATCGAAGAAGGCGAAATGGTTGCCTACTGTACTCGGCGATTATCATCGCACCGGCACCACCGACGCGGAGGACGCCCTCGACCTCACTAATGGTGCATCAAACAAGGCCAAATATGCGACACTCGGCGTGGGTCTACGCGACTATGACCCCCGAGCGTCGCCCTCACTCCGGCGCGCCAAGACCGACGGGGGTCCTATCCGCCGTGTGTCGGCCCACGCTCGTGGGGACTCGGACGTGCGCCTCGACGGATATGACTCGGAGCTCGAGCTGAGGATGGGCATGGGACCCCCGCCGGGTGGGTTCCCCGCTCTCCCGCGTCCCCGGCCGCTCCTACGCGATCCCAGCGAGGGTTCTGACGGGCGCAGCGAGGCGACGTCCGCCGCCGGCTCGGGCACGTCCTCCGCTGGTGGGTTTCAGATCCTGCACGAGGACGCCGAGACGGGCGCGCTGCTCTCCCGCGCGTCGACGACCGCCTCTTCCGCCGTCGCCGGAGGGGGTCAGACGGAGGAAGCGAAGCAGTGGCCGTCGTTGTCGATGCGCCCCGGGTGGGCGTGGCCCCGTCTCGCTTCCGCCGTGGACACCATGTCCGGGCTCGTGGCCGCCGGCGGCGAACAGGAGGACAAGTTCACGCCGTTGCCCGAGAGGGGCGCGAGCAGCCGTCGGGCTAGGCAACGGAGTCTGAGGGCGAGCCTCGCCGCAGCCGTGGCCAGCCCGGAGAGCGTGTATTCGTCTCTGGAGAATGCGCCTGTGATCCGCAAAGAGAGCGGGGTCCGGAAGCATCAAAAGCAAGCGAGCGCGGGCGGCGTGCTCGCCCAGAGCCCGGAGGTGCTGAGTTCGCCCGTGCTCGAGCGCGCGTTGTCCTTTACTGACCTCAAGCGGACGCCATCGACGTCTCCTCCCACTTCGGCGTCTCCGACTCAGCCGAAGAATAAGTACGTGTACGACGACACCGGCGCACCGTCACCCCGGATGCAGACCACTCCCGCACAGCGGTACGCCGCTCGCAGGGGTGCGCTTGGCAAGGTGGAGGAGATCGTCTCGGCCAGTTGGAGCGCGCGCGATCTGAGGGGCGAGAGTCGGCCCGCCAGTCCAACCATGTTTGGAGCCGTGCGGATGCCGTCGCTTGCGGCCGAGGATGACGAGCGCTTGGGCATCGAGCAGAGATTGGCGAGACGGTGAAACGTTTCTTTTGGAGCAGATGTGGAATTTCGGACTTTTTTTTTCTTACACTACATACCGTATTCTTTTGTATTTTGGACGCATAAGATTTTTGGATGCAATGTGGATATACACGCACTTCTGAAGATTCGAACAACTGGACGAGGGCTTAGGGAGGATGTCATCAGTGATGTACGCAGCCTATGAGTCAGTGCATGGACACAGATCGGTGCGACAAAGCGCATAAGTCCGCCGCCTTGTTCACTCAGGCGATCGACCACTATATCTAATACCCGCCCTCAACCTTCTACGATGGCCTCTGCTACAGTCCCGACGCGACCGAGTTGGACGTCCGAACAGGCTCAGGCCGTGCACGCCGTCCGCTCCCGCTTCCGTACTTTGTCAGTCCCCTTCGGATCCGCGCCGTCCGAGGCCGAACGCGCCGCCGTCCCCACGGAGGACATGCTGGAGGGGGTCTCCATCTCCTCCGTCGTCATACCGCCCGCGGACGGGATCCCAGCCAAGCTGCTCGACGGGCGCGTTTTCCCCGCGCCCGTTCCTGCGTTCTGGTACAACGTGGCCGGAAGAACGCAGCCACCGCCGCCGAACACGAAGGTCGTGCTGTGGATGCACGGCGGGAACAACATCTTCAACTCACCCAAGGACCCACGGTTTGTGCCCAAGTATCTCGACCTCGTAAAAGCCCTGGGGGACGATTACGTCGTGTTCGCGCCGGCGTACCGCCTGGCGACCGTGCCGGAGAACACGTTCCCGGCGCAGCTGCAGGACATGTTCTCGGTGTACGTGTATCTGCTTCGTGAGGGCTATAATCCGGAGAACATCACTTTGGGAGGGGAATCTTCTGGCGCGAACTCTGGTGCTTTCCATCTCTCACGTTCATGAGTCTTTTTGGGTTCTTCGTAAAACTAACGCCGTATCAGCTCATGTCTTGCCCATCGTGCTTGATATGGCAGACGCGCCACAGCCTTCTCGCCTCGTTTCCTTCTGCCCACACTCAGACGCCACTATCACATTCAGCGACTTCGCGCGTGCACAGGGCGACGGAGACACCTTCCCCGAGCAGGTCGTCCGCGACGCCACCGACCAATGGCTCGGCCTCGGCGAGCGATACGCCAGCCTGGCCGCTTCTTCGACGGTCGCCCCGTCCCAGTGGGAGCGGACGGACCCGCTCGTGTCTGCGGTGGAGATCAGGCAGTTCCCACCGGGGTACCCGAAGACGCTCATCATATGTGGCACGGCCGACCAGCTTATCGACGCCTCGCGTGCGATCGCGAGGAACATGGAGACGGCGGGCGTGCCGGTCGAGTACGTCGAGGTTGAGGATATGATCCATGGTTTTCACATTATGCCCGTCTTCCCGACTCAATCCGCTGAGGCATGGAATAAAGTCGTCGAGTTTATTAAAAATCAATGAAAAGTGCAAACTATCCTCGCACTTACAAAGGAATCCGGTTTTTAGTTGTACTTACGACATTGAGATGATCGAGTTTGTGCAAATAAACGCTAATATTCTGCCAATACTTTTGTTATCATAACATGGATTCTTGGCAGAGATAACTTCTTCACTCGTAAGTAGTCTTGTGTGAAATTTTGAAACAACACTCCAGCTCCACCATAATCAAGTGCATTGGGGTCGTTGAAGATCTGATCTGTCAAAAAGAACAAGGGGGTTTAGTGAAGCTTTATGTAAGAAGTTTGAATTCCAAGAGGGCATTGAAGGCACACAGCATGAACGTGTCGCGGCTCGAGTACTTGACATGTCAGGGGGGCACCCCCTGCCTAAAAAGCGAACGGCACGATAGGTTTTTAGACCACCTGCTGCATTCAATACAGACGTGCCGGAGATAGATGGCAATCTCATAACTCAAAGCGAGTTGAACTGAATGGGTCAGATTGCTATCACTATTTTCGGCACACCTGTACGTTAAAAAGCTTCCGCATGCTCTCAAGTAAAATCGTGAAGAAAGATAGACAGGAAGAAACGCAATCGCGTCGTCAGTGAGATGAAGGGAGCTTTAGAAAAAGATGAGTGGCAGCCTCCAGAATCGCAGTGTTTCTGCATCCCAATCCGGAACAAGGCCTTCGAAGTCAGGGCATCAATTTTGAAATTCTGAAGGGACGGCTCTCTTTCTGCTTCTTCTCTCTTCAGTGTGGCCGTCTCCGGCCGTCACATTTCATTCCGATGCCATCACTTTTTCACCGCCTCCTTGTACGCTCTAGGAAACTCAGAGAATTAGCAGTGGATTCGTCATCTTTCTCACACACTGCTTACCCGAGACCGTTGTACATGCGGTTTCAGTTCTGGAAATCACCTTTCAGCAGTTATAACACCTATCCCTTCTCATTTTTCGGCATTGTTTTTCGACACGACTCAGTGCTACACCTAATCGCAGTCCAGGCCTTTGAACTTATCATCTTCACTTCAAGCTCAAGCGATTCGTCTAGTCTTTTTCCTGAACATCATCCAACGCATTGGCTATGGGTCTTGATCAGGCTATAGCGGCGCTCGCCCTAGTCAAGCCGGCGGCCAAGCTCATACCTGGCGCAGGACAATATATCGAAGGCGCAATAGATGCAGTTAATCAAGCTCTTAATTATGTCAAGGTTGCCCTTTCACGTTTTCAGCTGGCTACTAAAACTATGTTGACCGATCCATTGTTGATTAGGACATCAAGGCTAATAAGGCAGCAAATTTGGAGTTAGTCGACCGGGCTGCACGCTGTACTGTTATTGTAATCCAAAAGACGCTTGAAGCTATGCCTAAGACTCAAGTCGGCACTCGCATCAACAGCATTGAGGAGATTAATCAGTACGTCATATTCGACTCGATTGGGCAGCAACTAAGTACTAGTGTCAATTTAACATGGACAGACTAACAGAAAAACTCGTGTATACAGCAAGGGCACAGGCGGAGCGCGGGCTCTTATCACGGATATGGTACAAAGATTGGGATAAAGAAGAAATTCAGAGTCTTAGTAATCGTTTTGACCAAGTGGTTAAGGAATTTGGTGTAAGTAGGCTTGTTTACTGTCCCTGCGCCATCAGTTTCATGAGCATATTTCCCAGATAGAAGCAAATATCATCATGGTGTACGACGTCGAGAAAGTGAAGCACGATGTTGAGAAAGTTCAGAATTTGCAAATCAGAGCCGAACAAGATAGTAAATCATAAAATTCCATGATTTAACTAAAGAAATTGACAAAATTTGCAGCTCTTCTCGACAAGCTTCAACCTGTTGTCGCTGCACGCCACGATTATCATGGAGCGCCACTAGGCTGCATTGAAAACACACGTGTCGGAGTCTTAAACAAGATCTTCAAATGGGCCCTTGGCCAGGCCGCGACTCAAACCGTCTTCTGGCTTTCTGGCTTTGCGGGAACAGGAAAGTCGGCCATCATGAAATCCCTCAGTCAGATGCTTGCCAACGAAGGTATTCTCGGTGGCTGCTTCTTCATCTCTCGAGTCCAGTCAGGCGACCGTTGTAATCCACATAATATTGTTCGGACCATTGCCTTCCAACTGGCAGAGTTCCATCCGGTACTGCGCGAGCCCATCTGCTCCGTTGTTCGTGACCAGCCAACAATCGCAAACCAGGACATGGCGATACAAATACCCAGACTTCTCACCGACGTATTCACTGCTGTTTCATCTCAGATCGAGCGACCAATTGTGATTATGATCGATGCTCTGGACGAGTGCGAAAAGATAGGCGATATGGAGGGTGGGAGGCTCTTAGAGATGCTTGAACACGTCATCTCGCAGCATCCAACAAAACTCAAGTTAATCGTAGCCAGCCGACCTACTCCAACCTTCCAGAGAAAACTCGAGGCTATTTGCCCACAGCAGCTTCGACTTCACGACATAGACTGCAAGGTTGTTTCCGTTGATATTCAACTATATCTTCAGAAAAGATTTGAGAAGATCACTCATGACAGAGGCCTCGAAAATGAAGAAAGCTGGTACACAGAGCAAGATATGATCGACATCGTTCGCAGCGCAGGGAATCTGTTTATATTTGCGTTTACCGTCGTGCAGTGGGTTGAAAGCCCTGATTTCATGCCTGGAGTTCGACTTCTCCAAATTCTCAAACGGCGACCACTTCAAGATCACAATTCACCTTACAAACCACTCGATAGCGTTTATCAGTCTATACTCAGCGCTGCACTTGGCCCCAATAACGAAAACCATAATACGATTGGGCAGAGGATACACCGACTACTTGAAACTCTTGTCGTTGCATTTCGGCCCCTCTCCGTCCCCGAACTCGCCATGCTTCTTGAATCTGACGAGGGTACTGTGAGAATTGACCTTGGGAAGCTTTCTGCTGTTTTGTATGTGCCTGAAATCAACAGTGCAGACCCGGTTTTTATTCACCATGCATCGTTCATCGACCACATAACCAACCCTGCCCGGTGTGATTCCAGCTCTGTATTTCACGTCGCAGTATGGGAGGCTCACGGGAGAATGGGAGCCCAGTGTCTGAGTCTGCACCATCGTCGCAACATATGTATTTTCGAGCACGTTAGTGCCACTAGTGGTTTATGCAACAGTCAACCATCTGGTTACGCCTCAGAATGGTGGGAGGGCCATTTTCGTCAATCATCTGCTTCGCCTATTTCACCAACTTCACCTAGCTATATTCTGAAGGCTATTGAAGAAGTCCGACAGACAGCTTTTCGCTTTGCAGGGAATATGGACATTTTGACAGATCTATCAACGTTACTAGCCATCCAGTCAGATCGGTCGCCTGATGGGAAATTTACTGAAGAGAAGCTTTCTATTGATCGACAGGTGCTGAAGTTGATTCGTCAGCCTCATCCCAAGCACGACCAATATTTGTCTAATCTTGCCGATGGGCTTTGGTATCAGTATGAACAAAGTAGGGACCAGAAGCATCTTGACGAGGCTGTTTCACTCTATCAGCAGGCGCTTGAGCTTCGCCCACCAGGCCACGCTTACCGAGCTGTATCACTAAACAATCTTGCCAATGTTCTTTGGTCTCTATACAAGCACAACAACAATGAGAAGGATCTTGATGATGCTATTTCGTACTATCGTGATTCACTTAAACTTCGTCCACCCGGTCATTCTTATCGAGATGAATCCCTGAGTAACCTTGCTAATGGACTCACATCTCTGTATGAGCGCAGCAGGAGCCAGGAGTGCATTGACGAGGCCATTATGTTCCATCGACAGGCACTCGAGCTTCGTCCACCAGGTCATCCTTACCGAGCTTCATCACTAAATAATCTTGCCAGTGGGCTCAAGTTACTTTACGAGCGCAACATAAATGAAAAGGATATCAACGAGACCATATCTCTATATAGAGAAGCACTCGAGCTTCGTCCAAAAGGCCATACGTATCGAGCCGTATCATTAAACAATCTCGCCAACGCCCTTCAGACGCTATATAAGCACGACAATAATCAGATTTACATCAACGAGGCCGTTCTGTATTATCAAGATGCACTTAGTCTTCGCTTGCCAGATCATCCCGATCGAGACGTATCAATGCATAATCTCGCTAATGGACTTTTTTCCCTATACAAACATAGCGGCAAACAGGAGCATATTGACAAAGCTGTTGCTCTCTATCGAAGCGCGCTTGAAATTCGCCCATCAGGCCATCCTTTCCATTATGAGTCCCTAATCGGTCTCGCTGGGGGACTCAAATCTCTGTATGAACGCCACGGGAATCAGGAGCATATAGCAGAGGCCATTAAACTTTATCGACAGGTACTCAAACTCTGTCCACCAGGTCACATATATCAAATTGTATCGATGAACAATTTGGCTAATGCACTTTGGCTCCAATATAAGAAGGGCGGTGACGCAAATGATATTGATGAAGTGATTTCACTTTTTCGGCAGACGCTCGAGCTTTGCCCACTCGGCCATCCTTGCCATCATTCATGTCTGAACAATCTCGCCAATGGGCTCTTGTCATTGTACAAACTCAGCAAAGACCAAAAGAATATCGATGAAGCAATTTTACTCCATCAGCAAGCACTCGGGCTTCATCCACCAGGCCATCCAAAACACCAATTGTCAAAGAAAAACCTTGCTACCAGCCGCAAATTATTGCCTGAACACAGTGAAAATGAGGAAGATGTCGATGAAACTAATCCTCAATAAGCAGGTGTTTAAGTTTTACCATGTGATGAAATGCCTTCTTTACCGAATCTTGTGATTACAGCCAACTGATCTCAAGGTTGAATAGCACTTCCTTTCTTCTTTCTTGTTCCTCTGACCAGATATTCCCCCATGTACTCCGTATACTTCACTCTGTTTTGCTCAACTTTGGTTTACTTATGTATATTTTGTCTTTTGTCATCTTATTTTATTTGTGCTGCACTTCAATCTTTGACATGAATATTCTCTATCCCATACGCAGAAGCTAGTTAGGTATATAAGCACTTGAACAATGAGCCTTGTTACATTGACTCAATTTGATGTAATTCCTGTCTCACCAGTTTAATGACTTTTCAGAAAACGCATTTTACTAACATTGAAAAAGGGTCGACAACTTCGTAACTATAATACCACACAAAAATTTATTTTGAAGTATTGCTCGGATAAGTACACAGAGACTGAAATCTAATAGAGCACCAAGTATAATAATGTGAGCGATTGGGCCGAGTAACCATACAAGTGATGTGTGTGACTGTTGCGAGGCTTTACAAGAAGCCAGGCTTGTACCGCAAAAAGGAAAGAATAGTGCTTGCCATGCTTGATACGCTCAAAACGATAGCAAGAGTTGTAGCCGTTTGCGCTGCTATGTCAGTTCTGGGCGTTGTTTGAAATGCCACCAACTTCAAGTCAAGGATGATTGCAGCCTTTAAAATATATATTCAGCAACAGAAATAGCAAAGCAGAGAATTTAGCTCACAATCAGGCAAATAAAAGCGCTGGCCATCAAAGCTGGGGAAGACGAATACACCCCAAGTGACTCAATATCACTCCAAGTGCACGTACGAAGTTTAGTTACGAAAAGTATGAAAAATAGAAACGCAAGGATCGGCTTTTTTCTTGTATATTGTAAGGCAACTGAAATACGCCATAATATAAACTGGTAACCGCTTCGGGCGTGCCAAGCGTTTGATTGAGCTTGGGCAGGGAGTCAAATTTATTATTGTTTAATAAAATAAAGCGATACACACCACGGTGATGAAGTATGTGTGCCACGATATGTATTTTGAGGGTTCCTTCTGCAGAAGCCAATGATGTCAAGAGTTTTCCTGCTTCTTGGTGCGTGAAGGGTGGCTTGATTTTACGTGATGCTATAGCTGAGTTAAAGGATTATTACTATTTTGCAATCTCAAAGACAGCTTAGGAAGACTAGTTACGTGTACGAGCCCAAGCTAGCACATCCTCAGCCTGTTTTATGGCGTTCTCAGGCAGCAGTGTACCCATTGGATGAGAAGCGAGGAACTGCCAGTACGCGACCTCAGCATCATAGCCTAAGCTCAATTAGTATATACAACATTGTAACAAACGATAGATACTAACTTTCGGCTTCTTCTTGGATGAGCGGGAGGGACTTCACCATAATCGGTCGCGTTTGGTTAACATAACATACGGGTCCAGAGGATGGAAAGTAAACTTCCCATCCTAGCGGTGCCGGCTCTCTCCTAAGCGAAGCTGGCCAAGAGTCGGCAAAGAAGTGCCGCTGAGGATGATAGTAGTATTTGGATCCATCGAAAACTGAAATAACTTCCCAGCCCTCGCTTTGTGGTCCAGTGGTAAACCCAAGAACGGGCGGTGTCGGTTTAGTTGTGCTGTCGTTGCTGTGTTCACGTCTGTGCGATAAGTTTTTGTTACATCAGGTAGCTGGAGAAATACAAAAACTGATTCGCGCACTGAGCTTCTCTACTGGGCTGAGGTTCATGAATTGGCTGTCCTGAAACTTCCTTGCCGTTCGATTTGCTTTGAGAGAGGCTTCTTGCTGTGGTATTACGCGAAGCGCGCCATGCACGCTGAATAGATAAGGCCGCGGTAGTACGCTTGGCAGCATCGACTTGTCCATTCGTAGAAGGTGTCGGTATAGATCTAAAGTAATGCGGCTAGTGAGGTTCAGGTAACATCGCTAGGCAACGCACGAAACTCAAGTACTCGGGTGCTGAATCGGCATTTGACGCTTGCGCCGAATTTTTAAAAAGTTCCACCCATTCGTCCTGGTCATTTGTGGTGGAGATAGACGTATCTTCGTCTACTACATAGTCACGAGTAGAAATTCCTCGATGTGAAGGAAGAGTTGTCGGGGGTATTATTGTAGAGGGCCCTGCTTCATGATCAGAAGGGCGTGAACGCCATGATTGTTGAGTTTTATGAGCAGCATCATGCTCTTCTCCAGAGCGCTGATATAGAAAGGCTGGGCTCTTCTGCATAGAAGCCGATGATGAAGTTGGGGAAGAGGGCGCACCAACATGATGGGCAGCTTCCGCTTGTAAATTATTAGAAAATCTTGAAACAGATCTGAAATACCGATCAGTTTTAAACACGATATTGGCAGGAGTAACACAAAACATACTCTACTGAAACGTCTGCGAGAGAATCTTCCATAAGCTCAGCGGCATCCATCGGCGCATTCCGGTCGGGAACCGTACACAAGGCTGGCGTGTTTCTTTCGACCAGATAGCCGGGAGCAGAAGAGACCTCTGATTCAATCTGCTGCTCAGGTAAACGAAATCGTGTAGGGGATTTGTCGGCTTCTTCTATGCTTGCTGCTCCACCCGCGGATGGCCCGGCGATGGGACTCGGAGACGCTTTCAGGACTTGTGAGACGTGAGATAGGGCTGCCCTGGAGTTGATTGTCAACTTGTGGGCGCTGTCACTGGGCGAGTCGCCATAACGGTAACCTTACTTCGAGCCATCCTTTAGATTGCTCCGCGAATTGGTAGGAACCGAGTCTTGCGAAGGAATAGCAACATAAGAACTTATGGCTGGTGCACGTTCGCTGTCAATAGAAAAATGCTCGCGCGAAGCGCCAGCGAACCCGTTTAAAGCGCTAATGACATATGGAGAATGTCGGTCCAGTACATCCATTTGAGTACGTATTGACTCAGTGTAAGTGGCCTCTGGTCAGAACGAAGCGGAAGCTAAAAAGGGCGTGCAAAAAAGTTCAGAGGGGTAAATATATAGTAAAACGCGGCCAAGGTGACGCCTATGCTTCGCGTATTCCACGTCCGCTTACAGATTCCTGCTTGTGAAAGAGGCTACGTTCCAACTATGCGGTTGGCCGTGCCTAGAGTGCACCAATGGGGCGTCGAGGAATCTCGGTGGGTAGGTACAGACGAACGGGTGGGCAGAGAAGCGAGAAGCTTGAAATCGAGAAGATAGCCTGATTGAAAGGGAGAGGGAAGTGTGCGGCGTTTACGAGAGCGTTCAGCGTGCGGAGAGGGAGGAAGGGGTTAACTTATCAGAGTCCAGCCCCGTCAGCACGGGCAGGGGCGACTTTGTGGAAACAGAGTACGCGCAACGGCTCGCTCCGTGGACCACCCGGGCGTTTCGTGACTCTCGGGGCCACGCCAGATTCCGTATGGGTTCTGGAATCAAGCGAGACCCAGCGCTGAGGCTCTGAGCGCTGAGCCATTGCGAAGCAAGGGGCCGCTAGGTGGTCTGGGCTCTGGAACATGACCGGATGGCCCATGAACTTGGAGCTCAAGCGCTTACCTCTGAAGCATCCGCGACCAGGGAAACTGGAACGATCATGTACCACATTAACACGTCAAAACAGAACCAAATAGAAGCAACGCGGACGGACACGTAGGAGGTTGGGATGACCAGCACCGGCCATCCTTTGACTCTCCGTTACTTCTAGTCACTCAATCCTGTGTTTCATCTGAACGGTCGCCTTATTTGACATAGGTCAAACCAAAAAATATCTACTTTTCTGTCGAGAACTATTGGTCTTCCCTCTTCGCCCCCATGGATCTCGGTCGTGCCATTTCGGCACTACAGTCGATTGCACCAATCGCCGGTATAATTCCCGTTGTAGGAGTGGATCTCACAGTCTGTATGCATATTGCTTTAGAAGGATGCAAGTACAGTGAAGTCAGTCTATAACACTGCTGCCGCTTAAGACTGCAATGCTGAATAATTGTCATATATAGGGTATCAAGTCAAATACAGTAGGAAATCTCGCCTTAGTGGAGCGCGTTGTGCTGTCCCTGAGTATCGTTACTGGAAAAGCACAAGCATTACCAGGGTCGGCGAATATTAGTGACATAACGAACACTATCGTAGAGCTGAAACCGTACGGCATCGTCGTGCTTTCCTCTGTAGCTAACATATTTACTGACCAGACATAAAAAGGCTGATAGAGGAGTTTGCTCAAGCAATGAAACTGCGAGCTCAGCGCGGACCCTTGACGAGGAGTTTCTTTAAAGGTAGAGACGAGGAGGAGAATGAAAGTCTGGGAAGACGCTTTGGTCTAGTGATGGAGAGGTTTGGGGTATGCCAAATTGATTTCGTCTCAGCCAAGTACTTACCTTGCTTGAACCACATAGATAGAGGCGCAGCTGCTCACAATGCATGATATCAACGCCGAGATCGAACGGGTTCAAGCTAGTTTGCAGAACGAGCAAGAGCGAGCAAAGGATTCTCAAATAAGAACTGAACAAGCTGGTAATCAGTATTTCTTTATGGATTGTCGAGGTGTAGCTGCTGATGTTATTCAACTTAGCTATTCTCGATAAGCTTTGTCCTGTCATGGCTGCTCGTCATGACCACGGTGACGCGCCACGAGGCTGCATTGAAGGTACCCGGGTCGATGTCCTGGACTTGTTGTTTCGATGGTCTATCAATCAAGTTGCAGCTCAAAACATCTTCTGGCTCACTGGCCTCGCAGGAATAGGAAAGACGGCAATAATGAAGACTCTCAGTGAGATGCTTGCCGTAGAAGGCGTGCTAGGTGGCTGCTTTTTCTTTTCGATTATATCGTACGACCGTCGGGACCCATGGCGCGTCATTTCAACCCTTGTCCACCAGCTTGCAAATTTTCACCCTATTCTACGTGAGCCAATCTGCTCCGCTATTCGTCAAAGGCCACTACTTGTAGAGCAGTCAATGTCAACCCAAATAGATATGCTGATCTCCGACACCTTTGCTTCTGTATGCTCTCTGATTAAGCGACCAATTGTTATCATGGTTGATGCTCTGGATGAGTGCGAAAAGATCGACGATATGGAGGGTGGTCCGCTCTTAAAACTTCTTACAGCTATTGTTTTGCGGTACCCAAAAACGCTTAAACTGATTGTTGCTAGCCGGCTCACTTGGACCATCCAACACGCATTCAAGTCTATTGAATCACAGCAACTTCGACTTCACGAGCTACAACACAATGTCGTTGCCAGCGACATTCGTTTATATCTTCAGGCAAAATTTGAGGATATCACTCGTGCAAGAGGTTTAGAGAATGAACTATGGTACACACAAGAAGACATGCACCAACTTGTTCGGAGTGTAGGAAACCTGTTCGTCGTTGCCGTCACCATCGTCATGTGGGTGAGCAGCCCTCGCTACCTACCCAAAGATCGACTTCTTCAGATCCTCAAACGGAAACCACTGAGTAGATCCGATGAACTCTATAAGCCACTGGATAGTCTATACCAGTGGATACTCCAGTCTGCACTTGGCCCTGACCTTGTACAGCATAGTGAGATAGGGAAGAGAATCCAGCGACTACTTGAGGTGCTTGTTGCTACATTTCGGCCCCTGTCTGTTTCCGAACTTGCCGCACTGCTTGAACACGACCAGGATGTCGTTATGATTGATCTTTGGAGCCTGTCTGCTGTCTTGACTATTCCAGAACCAGACAGCGTCAACCCCGTTACTGTTTATCATGAATCGTTCATTGGCTACATTACAGACTCCAGGCGATGTCATCCTGATTCACCATTTTATGTTACAGTATCGGAAGCTCATGGGAGGATAGGAACTCGGTGTTTGAGCCTGCATCATCGTCTCAGCAAGCAAGTTTCCAATAATGGTGATAAGAACGATGATGTTCACGACAGAAATGCTTACTATTATAACTCTGAGCGATGGACAGAACATCTTTTTAGATCACATGCATGTTCCAACTACGTCCCATTGGCCATTGAAACAACCAGGCAGACAGCCTCTGAGCTTGGAGATGACATTGATGTTTTGGAAGACTTATCATTATTGCTTGAAATTCAGTTGGGTCAGTTGACAGACATCGAGCTTATCAAGGAAAAGGTTTTGCTTGATTGTCGAATGCTAGAGTCAATTACCTTCTCTCATCCCAGGCGAGATCGGTTTTTAAATAACCTTGCCAATGGACTTTGGTATCTTTATCGACACAATGGGGATCGAGAGGATGTTGACGGGGTCGTCACAATTTGTCAGGAGTTACTTGAACGTAACCTACTGGATCACCCTTGTCAAGATAAATTCCTGACTAATATTGCCAGCGCGCTCAAGTCACTATACAAGTGTAGCGGAAACAAGGACCATATCAATGAAGCCATTGCTCTCTATCGACAGGCACTTGAGCTTCGCCCGCCAGGTCATAGCTACCGAGATATATCCCTCCTGAATCTTTCTGACGGGCTCCAGTTACTTTATGGGCATAGTGCAAATCGAGAACATATTGCTGAGGCTGTTTTACTATATCGACAGACCCTTGAGCTTCGCTCACCCTATCATCCAGCTAGAGACATCTCCCTTAATAATCTTGGCTACGGACTCAGATTGCTGTATGAGTGTAGTGGAGATCAGGGACATATTCACGAAGCCATTCAACTCTATCGAGAAGCACTTGAGATTTGTCCACTTGAACATCGTTACCGTGCAATATGCCAACTAAATCTTGCCGAAGGATTACGACTTCTTTATGAGCACAGTAGGAAGCAGGAATATATTTATGAGGCCATTCAGCTCTGTCAAGGAGCACTTGAGCTCTGCCCACCGAATTTTTGTTACCGGGATAAAGCCCTGATGGATTATGCTGAAGGGCTGCGGCTTTCTTACGAACATAGTGGGAAGCAGGACTATATTCACGAGGCTATTCAGCTTTACCGAGAGGCACTTGAACTTCGTCCGCCAAACCATCCAACTCGGGATGTTGTCATGAACAATCTTGCTTTCGGGCTCAAATCCCTGTATCAGCGAAGTAGCAATCAGGAACATATTAACGAGGCCATTCTGCTTTATCGAGAGGTGCTTGAACTCCGCCCCCTAAATAATTCTACTCGAGACGTCTCCCTGAGCAATCTCGCTTTTGCACTTAGGTTTCTATATCAGCGTAGTGGAGATCAGGAGCATATTGAGGAGGCTATTCTTCTCTACCGACAAGCACTTGAACTTCAGCCATCAGGCCACACTGGCCATGATGCATATATGCTAAATCTTGCGGAGGGACTACGGCTTCTTTATGAGAGAAACAGGGACGAGAAGTGTATTAACGAAGCAATTTTACTTTATCGACGGACAGTTGTACTTCGCCCACCAAATCATCCTTCTCGGAACATTTCTTTGAACAACCTTGCTAACGGGCTCAAGTTTCTGTTCATGCATAATGGGAACCAGGAGCATATTGATGAGGCCGTCATACTCTATCGACAAGCCCTTGAGCTTTGCCCACCGGGTCACCTCTACCGGAACATATACCTCGCCAACCTTGGTGAAGGACTCAAATACCTGTATGAGCATAGTGGGAACCAGGATCACTGTCGCAGCTTGCACTGTGACACTAGTCGGGGATGAGCTTACTGGCGACGGAGGGTGTGTAGG
>JAZHGK010000580.1:0-10047 GCA_037855215.1 Waitea zeae
GGTTCTTCCGATTGACACGCTCGAAGTCTCCACCAATAACGGCGCGACCTGGACGAAGGTAGAACGCTTTGAATACAACTACTTTACTCACTACGGGTAAGTATCTCCGCGACTGTTTCGCAGGTGTTACTCTGGGCTGATTTTGGATTCCCTGTGGCATCAGCGGCTTCGGCAACGTCGTGGACGTGCGTATTACCGCCACAACCGGAGCCCAGATCGTTCAGAAGGGTGTTACCGTCTCAAGCGGAAGTATTGTAACTGGTTCCAGCCAGTTCAAAGTATAATAGCTACATCAGTCTCCGTGTATGGGTCACACGCGGAATTGGCTATGTCTATAACATGCTAGTAATACGAAAACTATCACTGTCAATTTTTCCGTTACCATAACTCAGCTGTTTTGGTTGGTATGTTTGACTAAGACGGCCACTCCTGAGCCGCTTGATGAATATTGGGATCAATCATTTAGGAAGCTCTATTATGAACGAACAAGCTCCACCGGGTGTGGCCGAAACGGGCTGAAGTTAGTCCCTGTTGGACTCGTGTCAAATAGGTCTCCCAAGACTTCTTTCAATTCAAAACTCGGGAGTATGTTAGAGCTTTATTTCCGTAAAACGAAGAAGTAAAATGCAGTGCAGCCAGCGCTAATCTTTGTGGCGTGAGTCCAGAACGAAACTTTCGTGATGATTATCGTAGAGTTGCCGTTTTTGTCTTCGCAGCACGTTCTGACCTTGGAGAGCTTGCAGAAAAGAAGATCATTAGAAGAGTAGTTTGCAACGGAGTCATTGAATATATCCATTACAATACAGTAGGGAACAGAGAGGAAGTGTAATACATCAGGAACATAGTGATACATCAGTGCATTTTGGCGGAAGGGAGAGGGGAGGAAGGCGCTCTAGGTTCCTTTGCGAGCAGATTATAAAAGAGGTTGAAGATTATCGAGCCATATCTCACAGTCAAGAAACATATGAAAAGTTGAGATTTGTAGTCCGACGAAGTACGATCCCCACGCCACAATGAAGCTGGGGTATAGCCAGTCGATTAAGCCTTATCTGTCAACTTGAGCAACGCGAAGTCATTCACGATACTAGTTGTCGCCTCCGTTGGCAATATTGGCGTTCGTGTCTCTTACAATCTGACCGACGCACGAAACTCTGGCCGCACCATCCGCAAGGATAGGGACGTTCATCATAATGGGAACGTAGATGGCCTGACGTAAACCAGTTGAGCATTACGAGGGAAACGGAAAACACGGGGGTAGATTGGGCTTACTTCGCAGATTATGACCCTTGGTAAACGTTGCGCGGCACGTCGGTAGAGGGCAAGTAAACACTCCTGGCAACCGTCGACGACCACGGCTTGCCAACTCGGCTTGGGGCGTGCTGATTTGGGGTTTTCGAACTGCTCTCGGATCTTCCAGATCGGAAGGCGAGCCCAGAGGAGAACCACGCTGTGACGCCTGCGAATCGTCGCTAGTATCATAGTCTTCCCGGAGACCGTGGGAAAGAATTGAGCTTTCGCCGAGTGTTTCAGCTATCGGCCCGCATTCTTGTAGCGGTATGGTCGGCCGGTCCGTAAGAAGCGGGTCCCAGCCGACACAAAAGGCAGCAAGTGGGGCTGGCCGGGAAGGCGTCATAGAAGGCTGGATAAAGTCTGAGAACATTTATGTGAGTGCCGGAAACTCCGCATAAATTCAAACCAATAGCTGACCCTGGTAGTTGACGGCACTAACATCCAACGTAAACACATTAGAGCCCACAAATTGAGGTTCAATAAATCCCTCCTGACAGCTGGGGCATTGTGTTATAGGCGACTTTGAGATCAATGAGACAGTAAACTTACGCTATCACGTTTGAAGCTGACCCAGCTGTGCGCGGAATCGTAGGCGATTGATACAGTGTATCATTCCATAATGTTGGCGATTCGTTGTTGACACTTGTGTGAGGATTTGGTGGGTGGTGGGGCCCAGCGGGATAGGGTGGTGACGGGCAAAAACTAGCATTTTTTAAGCAAAAGTTGAAAATGTCGGAGCGACATGTACTTACCTGGATATGGGAGCTATGTACTCAGACGATGGGTCGTTCATGTCGATGAAAAAGTTGCAGTGGCGGTTAAGAGACTTGGAAGTTTGACGATATATGGGAATGGGGGAGGCGGACATAGAGAATGCCGTTGGAGTCAAAGGCGCTTAAGGCCCAAACCCAGTGGAAGGGTTTTATGCATCATGACTGCGTATGTGCTGCGCGAGCGGCATCCTGCAGTACCTGGGTCTTCCCTTTAGATACGACAAGGAAGCGATAGGGCGAGACCTAGGCTTCGCACAGCTTTTGCACAGCTTTGCCGATCTTGCGTAGAACGGTGATGCGCAAGAATCGAAGGACCATTCATTCGCGAATCGTGGCATGCCCATCAATTAGCCTGATGGACTTGAGGTGGTCAGGCCTGCCGGTCAAGAATCGAGGGTGCAGATAAGTGGACTAGCCTTGGCTTACCAATCTATGGCATAATACGGGTTGAGCTCTATGAGTTTTCGATGTTAAACTTGAAAGTTATTCAGGCGTCTAAACGCCCAGTACTCCTGTATTGGTCTGGTAACACCCAAACTTTGCTGATGTTATTGCTCGAAGAAGTATATCTAGGCAATATATCATCTACCGCTTCTTCGTAAGTTCGTGTTAAGCGATTCAAGAGACATGGGCAACTGGGCAGAACCGGGAGTCAGCCAACAAGTGTTTATGATCATCCCAGTACTAGGGATACGGATCATGGCTTGAACTTGGCGAGAATCCCCATCTTTACTGCTTGGGCTATAAGGATCGATGCGGAGTACCAGTGGGTATTCCAAACTTGCGGTCCAGCGTCGGAAAATTACGTAGAGGAGAACTTGCTTATTGCGCGAGAAGTTTAAATGCGCTCGTAGTACTGCACGAAGGTAAACCTTCCGGAAACATTTGTAGTATGATAGCCAATAATATTTATAGCATTATTACGCATACCTGATTAAACTTTCTCCCATTTTTGTCAGGGCAGGCTTGGTAAAAAAAAGGCAGTTCTATGGAAGCAAATCGTGGGCAGCGTGAATGAGCGGATGATGTGTTTTAGTAAAATGTATTTAGCAAAAGATTACTGATCAGCGTGGTAAGGCCAAGTGTCGATCGGGTTGGTTTCCACGGTAAGTGCTTGCCGTGCCTGTACGCACATGTACGCAAATGATGGCCTACGCGGACTACAAACGATAGCCAAAAGCGGCCGAACGGAGAAACTACCCGTTCCATCCCGGCTTTGCAACCGGCCATGCCGCGGCAGTCTTTTTTTTAAGCGAGGCGTTGGGACGCAAGTGCACAAGTGTTTGGTGATCAAAATCCTCTGCAACACATCAATAAATGATGTAATGCCAGGCTGGATCCAAGGCTATTGAACACAGTTGGGCCAAAGCCCACCGCGTCGGAGCTCGAAGTAAGAGGGCATGTATCACTTGTGACTGTGACAGCCATTTTTGCCGCCTCTAGGTCTGGAGTCCTTGCTAAGTCTGTAACTTTGAATATTTACTTAATATACAGAAGGACAACCGCTAACATTCTAAGTACATTGAGACCTACATACATTATACCCTATAAGTAAGCCTAATAATTACCAGTTCCATCTTTATGATATCACTGTCATGTGACATGGTTAGGGTGACAATATTAATAGCTTGGATCGCGGATGTTTCTCAATACTTAGGCCTAGAAGTTACTGAGCAAACCACTGAAGTCACATTGTTATAAATAGCAATTCCAATGCTTGCCTCGCAAATTGAGTAGATACAGCGATAAAAAGAAAGAACAAGAATGATCAAGACCAATTTACTACAGTGTTGTTACACCAAGAAATGTTTGCGTACAAAGATGCAGTGAAGTTATTAAAACACCAAGAAGAACTTTACCATTATCGGTGAATGCTGTGGCCACCGCCTACTTTCTTTTTCATTATACATGCCTCTCCTTCTTATTCCTCACACTTGTAATGCACTCATGAACATCTGGCGTAGTTGAACACAACTCTACTCAATGGCTTTTGAGAGCTGAGCTGAGCTATGTCGTATGCTGCGCACGCCTAAAGGCGTTTATCAGCAAGCATTGGCCGGACAATGCTTTCGACTATGCCGATTACGATCGTGCGCGCGTGTGAAGCGCTTTAGGCACTTAGGGCACTGGTGAGGCTTTTCGCCTAAGTGAGAGCGAGTATGATCTATCGTCATGTCAAATGGGCGTATGGACAGCCGACCAGACAAAAAGAAAACTCACTATCGAGGTTGTGCTTCGCTGTGAATGTTCCACGACATCCTTGGACTTTGCATTTGTAAATGCCCCCTTTTGGGTTGCGTCGACGTTGCTGGTTGGCAGCTACCACATGAGGTGAACCGACACTAGGAACAACCTTGGTGGCACCATTGCGGGCCATCTCATCCGCATTATCTGCAAGACACAAAGCGGGGGAAGCACTGGCTGACGTGACAACCTCTTCGCCGTTCAGTTTGTTTAGTTGATAAACAGTTTTTGGACGCAGCCTATCGACGGTTGCTGACTTGGAAGGCAATTTTGGTTGGTCCACGAAGCCACTCGGCGACAGATATACCAATGTCTCAGGAGCGTATACACGACTGGGACTGTACGAAGGTATATCTGCTTAGATTTAATTCATCAGCTATACCAGGAAGGGCTAGTCAAAAGTAGACAATTACTTTGGTGTTCGTTCAGGAAGCTAGTTGACCGGCCCCAGCTGGCTTGACCGTTACTAATTTGGAAAGGAGCGAGTTCCGAAATAGGAAGGCTTGGACCAAAATGTGACAGCTCTTGGTCATAACGTGACGCCGGCGGACCAACATCAGAGCTTTGTCAAGTTTAAGTGTACAGATACAGACATAATTATAACGAATAGCCCACCGTCTCCAGGGCAATATGATTGTTGGGGAGTGTACCATTTGAGAACCATGTGTCATCCAGCTAGTGGGATTAGGGATAAATTCCAACCAGCAATGATGACAGTAACTACACATGAGGCTCAGATTTCGACCTTGACATAGCAAATATTTGTACACTTACAAGCGTTCGCCAAAACACAGCATCACAGTATCTGTCTTGCATTGTGAGCAGTAACT
Source organism: Waitea zeae (assembly GCA_037855215.1). Classification (NCBI taxonomy): domain Eukaryota; kingdom Fungi; phylum Basidiomycota; class Agaricomycetes; order Corticiales; family Corticiaceae; genus Waitea; species Waitea zeae. The sequence goes on from JAZHGK010000580.1 coordinate 5,138, forward strand.
ACAGTTGCTCTCCCAGCCGAGATGCATGCTTGATCCAAAGAAATAGAGTTAGGTTTGAGGAGTTCTAGTGGAGCAGTTGGCATGGAAAAAAGGAGAGTCGCCTTCCGTGAATATAAGGAAAAAAACGGCGGTAGATCCAGTTCGTCCGTTCTCTGGTTAGCCAAGTTTGTCGGCGGCTAAAGGCGACGAACGCCACCCACTACAAGGTGAAGAAGCGACGCCACCAGTCGCGTGGACGCCTTGCCTCTGTCGTAGGCCGGCGCTTTACGTCCCAAGGATCGCGAACCACACGCAGTGGAACTCAACGAAATCATTTCGCTGTACCATCTGCTTCCTCAGCACCATGTGTTCTAACAGTAGGCTGGCAGTGTCGATGCGCTTGCTTTGGTTGTCGAGTATGCACACGTTGGCGCTAGAGTGTGCAACGTAGCGGCGGATCCTGTAGCGAAGCGTTCACGGTGGAAATGAAGGCTTCATTTAGCAGACGCGCTGGAGATGCCAAAATCTCGAGGAATGCACTGAGGTCTCTGAGACCACCCAAGGACTATCGATCTTGCGGTTTCCTCATTAAAAAAAAAAGGCCGAGATCTCATGCAATTCAAAAGTTATCACGCATTGAACTCCGTGCCACATATCTAAAATAAAAATAAAAATAAAAACGAAAGGACCAGTAGGGGTGGGTGTTGTGGTTTACGTACTGCCTCCTCTTCTGTTCTCATCCAACAGGTCTGCATTTGGGCACAGATAGGCTTTTCGGATATGCAAGACTATGAGAACGTTTTATGAGCCGAAACTAGTTTGCTTGTTGTGCATGAACAACGAATGCACATTGGAGGAGTTCAAGCATCGTTCTAGTCGCAGGTGAATAGCGGCGGGAATAGACATAGACCAAAAAGGTGAACTATCACGTACATGCTAGATCAGAAAAGAGATAGGCTTGTAGCTTACGAGATGCCAGAATCGGGAGACAACGCGTTTCTCCCCGTGGTTGAACCAAGATTAACCGTGGCATGCATGAGCTGTCGTAGTAGCCTAACGCTGATTTTCAAGAATGCCGAAGCTTCGCTGACACTAACAAACAACAATAATTGCATAGCTTCAAGGTTGAGACGCTACACCTTGTATCGTAAGAACGAGAAGAACGAGGTTTTCATACAAAGTTGACAACGGGTGAGCCACGTCGTTGTTGCCAGAGAAGCAACAAGATGACCTAAAGCCTGAAGCGCCGAAACCCTGCGTAACGGTGTGTGACAGTTAATCTTGGCAGTCCCCCATCCGTCCGAAAATCTCGGCTTCTTCTTTTACCGTCTTCATAGTACCCCCGCTCCGAGGCTGATACCATGAACTCTGTTTGTTTCATTGAGCGCCAACAAATTTGCACGCATTGAAGCTAGTCTGGCGCCACCCTGATCACGCAAGTTATCGCAGGTCCGGAGCTCATCCGACACGAGTTTGGGCTGGAAAGTATGGGGATGTAAACGGCGAAGATGGGGAAAGGAACACTGTAGATGAGATAAATCCAGCCTTTCAACATGATACACCTTTCTCGAGAATCAAACTTAAGTTGATTCGTGCTCCAAGGCGCATTCTTCTGTATTTTTGTTGTCACCAATACTCTTTGTGCAAGCTTGTCGCCATTCGGCGCTTCTGATCTCCGGGCAGTGTGCACTGAAACCACATTCGTGCGAGCATTTGGTGAGCACACACTACAATTAGGCGCTTGCTACAGTTTTGAGTTCTGATAGAATCGGAGATTCCACCCCCAGAAATCAAATGTTCCGGACTTCTATGACCGGCTACGTTTGCACCCGTCGGTCGTCTTGACCAGGTGTTTACTCAAATTTTCTGGGCTATGGCTGAGTTAGGAAGTGATTCGACGCAGCCACCTCTATTTCTCTCCAAATAAGATTGAGAAAAGCAAAGCGCCTAAATGCGGGGCACTAGTGTTGAAACCGCATGGCGACACTACCGCGTGATTGGAGCTCTCAGCCCTACAGATCTGAAGTGGATGATCTTACTATCTACTTCGTGCTCTTGCAAATATGCTCGACACAGGCCAGCACAGGAATTGGCATTGGGGAGGGCGCTTGGCATTGTGCCTCTGAGATATGAGAGAACACAATGTTTATATTCATCACCCCAACCTGAATCCGCTCAAAATTTATAAAGTTTTAAGCGAAAGTGCTGCTATAAGAACCACGGAAGAAGTTACAAGGATTGTTGCATTACTCCAAGAACTACGAAAAACGTGGGAAGAAATTCAGTCCAAGATATCCAAGATATCACAAGTTTCACCCGGGCATCAGATATACCTCCTACACTCTACAACACCGCCGCACACAGGCCCCATCAGCTATGTTCTACCTCAAAGCCTCATGCCTTCACTCTGGGCTCTCATAGTTCCCTTCTTTAGACGAATGAGGCACTTGACAAGATAAAAGACCTAATGGACTAACCTCTCATTCATTCCTGTCCAGGTCTGAGATGACAGTACTGCTTGGTGTGCCTTTTCTGGTCGAAGGACCGACAAAAACACCTATGGCAAAACGGACATTTATAGGGCTTGCTGCCCCGATGAGCGTTTAGATGGCCTGTCGAAAGAAGTAGGAGACATGGTCAACACGGCAAATAACTATTGACAATTGTGTTGAATGGCCTACTCTTGAGGTTATGCCTTGCAGTAAACGCTGCATCGCAACCGGAAAAGCTGCATGCATAGGGCCTCTGGCGTTGTCGGTTTGAATCCACCACTCTTTTAGAAGAACCAGCTCTGTTCTCCGTGTTGATTGGGTTTACTGCAGCAGGGCGAGATGTGGTGTCTGGTACGGATGTTCCAGGCGCTACCAGTCGGTTTGGTATGTTAGCGTTACTGCCCGAAAAAATGTCTAAGAGAACGACGGGAAGCTGACCTGTATTAAAGTCCTCAGTTTGCCCGTAATACAAATACGCGTGTTCCTCGGGTCCATTCATAGCCACCGATCCGGACAGGAGTGGATTGGTGACAGTGTGGTTTTCGCTGGAATGCGTACAACATCTAAAGTTTGCAGGGTAAAACTTTTATCTGCCGTCAAGTAAGAGCTGGCACGCACCCGTTTACGTAGAGCAATTGACTTTGCTGCACGCCCTGCGTCTCTATCATAACGCGAACATAGGACAAGCAGTAAGCGCAGGTAGAGTAACGGGTATCCATCTCTATCGGAAAATCTGCACTTGTCTTAACGTGCTTGACGGTTTTGAGATGAGTGCCGAGGTCGAGTACGCCCTCACCTCTTATACTTATATGAGGGCGCGATAAGTGAAAAATCTTGAGGAGTTGAAAGAGATTATAGTCGTCGGTTACCAAACCACTGTGCCACCCGTAAGAAGCATGAAGCGCCACTGTCAACGAACGATGCCGGATTGGTAGTGGGTACTTTCACGCGTTGTGCAACGTGGTTGACATGCCAGTTTCATTGTGTGGATGCATACAAGATGCCAGTTATGGCAGTGTATGTGCCGAGCCAGACAGCACTGACGCTAATGAAGTATGTTGAGTTGTATTAAAGAAAGTACGTACACCTGGGCGCCTCGCTACGCAGAAGTTTTTTTTTTTTTGATCCCGTGGAGCAAGTGGTTCTTGGATTGAAAGTAAATCAAGACCAGTCCTGTGCAAAACGCACGGGCAGTGTGGCCGTACATGTGTAACGAAGCGCTACTTTCTCTTGACAGGTTTAATTACTAAATCCTGGAGTCAGCGTTTGGTAGATAGTACAAACTTGAGCATTTGTTGGTCCAACTCTTTTGTCAGTTTTCCATTGACGGGCAAGAAAGATGCAAAAATTCAGCTTATTCATGTTCCTAAGTACCAAATTTTTACTGCACAGGTGGTCAAGCTTGCTCATAATAAGAGAGAAAAGTACGAACAGCGAACTTCTGGGACAGAAAAAGTCAGATTGAACTCTAACATCTCTATCCAGCTGTCGGTAATGCGCAAGCTGACCTCGGCTATGAAGCAGCGCCGTGCTTTCCGGCAAAGCGGCGTATGACAGCAAGAGCTTCTGCAAGAATTCATGATTTAGTAAGGCATTGCATACCAAACAAAAGTCAGCCGCCAACAAACACGAACACGTTGCATAACCACGCACCATTGCGCTCAAATAGCATCGTCTAAAACCGCTAGTTATGTCCCAGAAAACTGAAGCCGTGTGTCCCGTGGATGATGATTAAAACAACGTCGGCGACTATGGCTCCTTCCGCAATGCCATACTCATTAAGCCGATGTGCTCCGTCGTTACGTCGGCGTGGCATCCTTTTGCTAGTATAGTGCGCGCTAAAGATAGGCTCGTAATGCGCCACCACACGTTGAACCGACAACATGGAGATACTCCAGGCTGAGTCCGCCGAGGACTATGGCTGCGTGTCGGAGGATGATAGCTTCCAGAACTGCGTATCGCTGGATTGTTGGCCAAGCTACGTAACATAAATGCCTGTTTGTACGTGATTTGCTCAATCATGTACCAGTTTGTCGTCAAGTCGGCGATCTAGGCACCGAGGTGTGTTAATCTGCGCAGAGTCGGAGGCACGTCCATTGAATTCGGAGACGTCTTGGACGCGACCATGTCGCTCTACAGCCACCAAAAGACTTCCGAAGAACCTGATTGATAGCACAAGTGATACACAAAGCGCTGGCAAGGTTTGATAGACATAAGCAACGAGGTCCGCGGCGCACGACAAAAAGAATGGTGTGTACGGTCGGCGGAGGAGAAGAGTCGGCCCCAAATGGCGAACGCTAGGGGAAACATTCGGATGTGGCGCTGGTCAGGGTCGCAACTGAAGATCAAGGACCAGGGTCGGCAATTTTTGGAGGGGTCGGCTCCTCGTTGCCGGATGTGTTCCCGTTATGTTGGGAGGCAGTGATTTCGTCTTATTGT
>JAZHGK010000714.1:0-13544 GCA_037855215.1 Waitea zeae
CGGATATGCGCTGACACCTAACCTAGACGCGCGTAGCTGACGCGCTCGGTTAGGTAAATATATGACCTTTCGTCTACGAGACCTTTGGTGGAGACGCGCGTAGCTGACGCGCTCGGTTAGACACTTTCACATTTTATAGCCTCATTGAATTTTCGAAAGTGGGTATTTATATGTTGTAACCTTTTCTATGGTACATAATACAAAACGAAAGAAGACGTAATAAAGAGATGCATATGAATGGACAGTGCTGGTAAGCAATATTTATACACGAGAGTTATGGCTCAAAATGGCAGGGAAATGGGTGTTACAGCTCAGAGACGGAAAGGATCGTGATGCTCCCCGTGCTAGAACAAAGGACAGCAGTGTTGCCGGATGCTAGGAACCGTCCCCGTCGTTCGGGTGGTATCCAGCAAAGGCGTTTTGAGCGCCGATCTAATGACTGCTTTGCTTTCAACCACCCAGATTGATCATCAAAACTGAGGATGGAGGATGGAAATTCGACGGCTGGTTCGAACATAGGAGCGTGTCCATTGAGCTCGGTGAGGGGAGAAAGATCGTTGACATGCCATAGTTGCTGACTACCGCTGGCATCCTCTGCCATCATCTTTGTACTATCGTCGGAGAATCCGAGGTAGGCAATCCCTTTGTTGGGGACATCAAGCTTGCCAAGGGAGCGACCAGTGACTGCATCCCACACCCGCACGGTCGCGTCCATGCCACCAGATGCAATGCGCATCCCATCAGGTGAAAACACAACTATTGAAACATACCAGCTGTGACCATCAAACTTGCCAAGCGCTCTGCCAGTGTTCGTATCCCACAACCTTACGGTCTTGTCATCCGAGCCAGATACGATCCGCGTCCCGTCCGGTGAGAAAGCGACGGATCTGATAGGTTGTGTATGTCCTTCGAGTTTGATAAGCTCGCCGCCTGTGATTGCGTCCCAGAGTCGAACAGTCTTATCATCCGAGGCAGATGCGATCCGCGTTCCGTCGGGTGAGAATTTGATCGAGTACACAAAACTAGTATGACCGTCGAGCTCGGCAAGTGCGCTACTGGTAAATGCATCCCAAACTCGGACAGTCTTGTCCCTCGAGCCAGACACAATCCGCCTCCCATCAGGCGAGAATGCAATGGACCTCACCAGGCCGGTGTGGCCTTCAAGCCTGATAAGCGTGGCACCGGTGATTGGGTCCCACACCCGCACAGACCCATCATTTGAGCCAGATGCAACCCGTGTTCCGTCCGGTGTGAACGCAACGGACGTCACAGTTCCGGTGTGGCCTTCCAGCTTAGCCAGGACGCTGCCAGAGGTTACATCCCACAACCACACGGTCTCGTCCCATGAGCCAGATGCGACTCGCGTTCCATCAGGCGAGAACACGACGGACATTACAGGAGTGATGTAGTCATCAAACTTGGCAAGCGAATCGCCAGTGATTGCATCCCACAGCCGTACAGTCCGGTCGTATGAACCGGATGCAATCCGCCTTCCGTCGGGTGAGAATGCAACGGCTGTTACCGTCTCGGTGTGGCCGTCAAGCGTAGCGAGTGAGCCGTCGGTGATTGCATTCCACGTCCGCACGGTCCGGTCCTCTGAGCTAGATGCGATTTGCGTACCATCAGGTGAAAATGCGACGGAAGTCACAGCCTTGGTATGGCCGTCGAGCTTGATGAGCGCGCCACCGGCGATCGCATCCCACACCCGTATAGTTTGGTCGTGCGAACCAGATGCGATCCGTATCCCGTCAGGTGAGAATGCGACGGAAGTCACAGCCTTAGTATGGCCGTCGAGCTTGATAAGTGCGCTACCAGTGATTGCATCCCACACCCATATAGTCTGATCATACGAACCAGATGCGATCCGTGCTCCGTCAGGTGAGTATGTGACAGATGTCACAAAGTTGGTATGTCCTTCCAGGGTTCGCCGTACGGTCGGCCAATTCTCCAGCCTCCGTGTCTTGAGTTGAACTGTGCCCATCTGTTCGTGCTTTATATATTCATCGAGCTTGCATTCGGGCATAAACAGCAGAGCGCTGCAGTAGACTTGTAGCGCGCAGGACCTAATCGGTGAGTCATATGTCTCCACAACACGTTCAATATCTTCTAATAGCGATGTTGCAGTGAGGCCATCTGGGTCTTGGTACAGCTAAAATGAGGTTATCAGCAATATCTCAGACGATTTCAGACACAAACTCACTCGGCATTGATTAATTGCACCGGCAAGATTGACATGCGCAACTGATACCTTGTCAAGAAGGCTAAGAGCTTCAATCCAGTGCAGAAGATGACGCTTGCAGAACCTGTTCAACTCCTCCACTAGATCGTTGTCAAGGTGTCCTGATCTTATTAGATGTACTAGCCAGTATTCGCATGCATAGCGAAGCTCTAGTGGTAGATATTTATTGCGCCGGTCTTCGATGTCTTCGATATCCGCATTCATCACTGATGGGTCCCCGATATTGCAAATGTCGCGCTTTAGGTAGCGATCCATGACGGTCAAGGTACAATGCAAAAGATGTGCATGAGAGACTGTGAAATCTATCCTGAACCGTGGATCAAGGCACCGCCCTAAGACATAGTCCGCAAACGAAGGGTGGAAAGTCGTTATTGGCGCACTATCGTCATCCGGGATGAGAAGAATGGCTGATAGATGTTCGACGTCTCCTTGAACGAGTGCGATGCTCTCACCAAGAAGTGAAGAAAGGGTACGGATGTTTAAAGGTGCCTGTAGGAGGACCAAGGCGCCAACAAGGCGGTGAACCCGTCTTTGCACGCGCTCGTTCAAGGCTTTGCTCCCACTGTTGACTGCTTTGTCGAGGACGGTGAGATACAGGTCGTCTAGTGAATCTAAGTCGGGAGTGCCAGCTGACAAGCTGGGTGAATGTAGAATCTCTTCCAGCATCTGCTTTGGATCAACCCGTGAGTTACCCAACAGACGAGTCACAAGTGCGGCATACACAAACAGCTTCCCTGTTCGTTCAACGAGTAGGTCAAAATCCGGCTGAGATGGCCAGGATTCTACATTGTCAAACCTGGCACGCTCAGCAATGCGAAAGAAATGATGTCGGTAGTATAGCACTATGTCATCCTTCACCACTGTGTCCGCGATGTTTTGTAGTCGAATCAAGTTCTTAAGGGTGTCTATGCCCAGATCTTTGAACATCTTCTTGATCTCGGGCTCTTCACGGCTTGTTATCAATAGCTTCACCCGACCCGAAAACTGGCGAACAGCAGAAGCAACCAACGGGATCAACCCCCCTCCCTCGAAGCCATCTATTTTTTCGCATTCGTCTAAAGCGTCGATGACGACAAGAATGGGGAGTTTGGAATTTTCCCAAGCCCTGAGTGGACCAGTGAAAAGCTCATGTACTTGCTCCGCGAGAGAACGAGCTGTGATATCCGGGCGGTTCTGAAGCGCGTTACTGATAACGGCTTGCGCTTTTTCTTCCTGTAGGCTGAGCCGGTAGGAGAGTGTGTGGATGATGTTTGTGGGGCTACGGCGTTCGGCAGTGGTGCGTGAGATGAAGAAGTCGATGACAGGAAGTATGGGGTTAAAGTATTCGCAGAACGATATCGCCACCGTCGTCTTGCCAGTGCCGGCAAGACCGGTCAATCCGAAGACTGTCGGACAAGACTCGGATTGGTCGTTGACCCATGAACTTAGTTGATCAAGAATTTTAACGCGCGTGTTAGCTAAACAGCCATTGGGCATTCCTTCGTCGCCGAATCGGGCACCAAGCACTGGCTTGAGCTCCTGCTTGATGAAAACTTGACAAAGAACGGTGTGAATAAATGAAAGGATACAAATCACTAAACATACCAAGCCGTTGGCTATGTTGAAGCTGTTGTATGCTTTCTGTTTGAGGAGCAACTATAGATCTAGTTTCCTGTATCTGGCGAGCAGCAATGGTTTCTCTCTCTTGCTTTTGGGAAGCAGCAATTGCCTTTCTTTCTCGTGTTTGGCGAGCAGCAAGCTCCTCCATTTTTTGCGCCTGAAGAGTCGCTGCATCTCGTATTCCGCTTTTAATTCTCTCGAGTTCGCCCATTTCACGGATCCCGGTGCTGATCTATAAGATTCATGTCAGAACGGCATTAACTAGACTCGGAAAAATGTCATAGTCAGCTTACGTGAAAGGCCCGAATGCACAACTCCAACTTCCTCTTAAGTTGCTGTACCTGCTCTTCGTCATCATCTTTGTGCCACATATTGTACCCACGGCTTCGCGCTCCTCCAAGCATCTTGCCTCGTCGCTTGTTGTCATCGGCCTGTCTCTTTTTTATTACTTCTACCACTTCGCGAAATAAGCTACGATTGCCAATATAAAGCATCATCAGCGGCTTGTGATACCAAAGCGGAACAAACTTCAAACCTGGTCAACTCAGCTATATCCTTCATCCACGTTTCCTGTTGAAAATTCTGATTCCTCTCTGAGTCATAGACAACGGAAGAAAGGCGGGGATCAGCCTGTGTTGCTTGTGAGACGGCTGTAGCGTATCCAGCAACTTCCTGTGCGAGTTGCTCGTATGCATCGCGGTTAACCTTGACACTCTATAAACAAACCATGACCACATTGTTAAGCATCATCTCAGCTGTCCCAGTAGAACGCACCTCGACGATCTTGCAAACTTGAACGGCGACTTCCACCATCGCTACAAGGTCGCTCCCAGCAACTGGGATGAGCTCGAGCAGAGGTTTGAGCGTTTCAAGTAGGTTGATCGTTTTGGGAATATTCATCACAAATATGGCACAATGAAAAGAGGACGCGTAGAGAGGAAGGGGAGGGAAAAACGGATGGATGGACCGAGTGCCAGCACCATCTTAAAAAACTGTGGTCGACATTATGCGTTGATGCCATCTGAGGACTGGGTGTCAAGAGCTCGTCGCATGCGGGTGTGTGGGTGTGTGGGTGCTCATTTATGACCAGCATTCATCCCCGAATTGAAGACAAACGTTTCAACTAACTTGTTCAAATAGCCCTAGTCAACCGACAACGAATGCTTATATAGCAACCCTTGTACCGAGAACAGAGTACAAACCAGGTCTGCTTTCAGAACAAAACCCTAGTAAAGCAACATCTAGCAGCCCAGAAAGGTACTATTGATTGAGATGCATTGCAGTGTAGGACGGCGGTGATTGCATAAAGTCAGGGGTCGATACATGTCAAACGTGAGAGTATGATCCGCTCATTTACTTGATAGGAGTCAACCAACATCGATTGCAGCACTCCCAGTGCTAAGCTTGTGTCTGGCTTGTTGCCTTCTGGGTGAGAACGTCTGGAGAGCCTTCAAGCTTCAAGCTTCAAGTTGCTTGAAGGTAACTCGCGCGGCGCGTCAAAGTCATCTGCGTGTACATCTATCCTCGTCCAAAATTCATTTTTGTTTCGCTGACAGTTTTGGCAATTGCAACCAAACAATTGTAGGCATGGTTACCAGGCTTCGTAAACAAGAAACAAGATTCATTCAGCAGATTGACCAAACCTTGATGGCGATGATCCAAAGACAACCGTACATAACACCAATATGGAGCTTTTCTAACGAGGCAGGTCCTCCTACGAGTTTGAAGAAAGATATGTAGACGGTAGAGACGGAGAGCCTGAATGTGTAGTGTGTGCGCAGTGCATGTGTGTGCGCAGTGCGTGTGTGTGCGCATGTGTGTGCGTACATGTGTGTGTGCGTGTGTGAAAGTGCAATTTGTCGATTATCGATTGAGGCGATGTGATTCCTCTTGTCACTCAGGGCCTGGCACGTGCTCTCTTAACTCGTCTCTTCAGTCCACATTGATTAATGATTGTTGACTTCCAAGTCAGATTGAAAGTAGAGCCTACCTCTTTGTTGCTAGAGGGGCCCATTTGACCTTATAAGCTTTCATTATAAAACCTATTACAACTTGTTTGTAGGGCTAATCTGTTTATAACCCCTTTCTCTTAGATCTTACAAGCAGTCTTTTTAATTATGCACCACCCACAGGTGGTCCCAGGTGTGGCTGGTAAGTAACTAGTAAGTGTTGGGAGTGTAGATGGCCCAACAGACATCTTCAATGTCCACTTGGCTACGTTAAACCAAACCCAAAATTGGTCCCTTCTATTGGTGCACTTTCTGTACAGTTCACAGGGATTAAGCAGCTATCTATCATCTCTAAGGGCCTACATCTGTTAAAACCTGACAAATGGCAACTATACCCTCACAACCTGTGGTGTTTGGTATCAGAGGACCACAATGTGCCCATTCACAGCCCCCACGCTTCTTAACTAGACAGCAACAAACAGGTGTGGAGTCAGGTTCTTGGTTAAGGCGTGTGGGGAGCTGTAGTTCAAACTGAGCTGCAGTCCAGTTTGTGACAAATTTTCCACTTCTGGAAGAGTTGTACTTGACTTGTGCTTGTGGTCAATTGGATGTCCTTACAGGGATAGGCCTCAACCTCCCCAACCCAAGATTCTTTGAGTTTGCATCCCTTTTAGGTGAACTTTGAACTGAACTTATATGCTGGGTGCTTCAAAGGTGGCCTATGCAGCCCTCACTACTCCAAATCCAATATTAATTGAAGACCTAGAGAGGCTTACATCAGAACTCACTCAGGCCCCACTAGTGGCAAATGTATTCACTGTTAGGTATTTCTGAAACATGCAAATTCTGCCCTTTGTTTGAGGAGATTAAATCTATGTATTTTGGAATTTATACCTTTGCAGTCACTGGGGCTGACTAGTACATGCACATATGTCCAATCTTTGATTACATTTCTGTCTCCCTCACACACCTCACCTGATTGATTTAGACACTGATTTATCTAAGTTCCCAGGTACACTAACTAAGATCACAGGTCTCTTCGTGTTTGTCAATGAGCTAGCCAATTATTGAAAACATGCAAATGAGCACTACGCTGGTGCACCATCTTATCAAACTTGCGCAGTCACCAAAATCATCTCTTACTTTTTCCTCCAGCGATCTTCTACTACAGTGGAGTTAAAAAAGCCAGAAAAGTTTGAAACAAGAATATTTCTATGCCTTGAAATTTAAATTTACCAACGTGCACCTATGATGTGATGTCTATGAATTTGAAAAGCTAACATATACATGACTCCTCAACGTGTTGGGTTTTGAGCACCTGAGCACAAGTTATTGATCAGAAGCTCAGCGGAGTCTTTTTGTTGAAATTTTGTGATTATTTAGTGACGATATCATGTCATGTATTCCTAAATAACCATCTACAAAAAGTCTTTTACACATTCCTCATAGCCATGATAGTCTCAACACTGATCTTCACGAAGACTACGGGTGGAGAGGTGTATTACTTATAATGGTACGTCGTAGCAAAAGTTCTGGCATAAGTTCCTCATGTTGCCATATTTGTATCGTCGTTATGGCGGGAAACCGACGGCAAATCTTGAAGCACTGGATAGGAAACATGACTAGGATCTGACTGGGCATCCAACGTGTCCTCTGACATATATCCGAAGAAACGCCGACAAGTGGCGTACAAAAGTCGATGGGTGGAAACTTCAAATTCGTGCCCCTTCAACCGCTCCAAAACTCGACTTCTTGGATTATCGAACCTTGTCCCAGAACTACCGTGTTTACCATGCCTCCTGTACCATTTGCCAACGTCGGTACCGTCTGGGCGCTTGAAAATCCGCAGGGCTGCGTCGGCGCATTCGAAACGTCCCTCGACGGAAAGACCCTCAAGCTCCGCGCCGCGCCTGGTACAGATTGGTGGCGGGTCCCAGCCAAGGGCGCCGCGCACGCAAAGGACCACATGTCCGGCCCCGCTCTCGTGCTCCGCCTGCCCGCGAGCGCGAACGACGGCACGGGTGGGTTCCGCGCAGAGGTCACGTTCAGAGGCGCGTGGAAGGATCGATACGACCAGGCTGGCCTGATCTTGTTCCAGCGGTTTGGAAAGCAGAGGCACGGAACGAGTTCGCCTGCGCCTGGGTCGCCGCGGGTGGGAGGAGCGGAGAACGCGCGCTCGTCGCCAACCCCGCAGACTCCGCCGAGGTGGATCAAAACTGGGATTGAGGTCAGATAGCGTATTCCTCGATCCATTGCTTCTGATCATTCTCATCCCTTGTTGTATGCATGCCCTACTCTTTAGATCGAAGACGGGATTCCGAATTTGTCTGTCGTCGTCGCTGACCCCTACTCTGACTGGTCACTCATGCCATCGCCCATCGCGGCTGCATTGGACACCGCGCACAAGTACGATGTACCAAACGAAGGGAAGCTATTCATGATACTCGAGCGTCGTGGACCGCACATCAAGATCGGATACCGAATCAATGACGGCCCAGTAACTACCCTGCGTGAAGTGAGAGGATTCGCTGCCTTCAGCCCGGAAGGCAGCTGGCATGTTGGAGTCATGATCAATCAGCCAAGCAAAGAGAAAAAGGACGGGCTGGAAGTGGAATTTGAGAGTTTCGACTTGGAGTATTTTTGAGATGTGTTTCTTTGTGAAGCTGACAAATGTACTTATACTACGCGCGCTGAGCCTGGATTACTGAATGCACGTCTGCTACCAAAAAAAAAGTACTTTTTTTTACTCCTCTCGGTGTGCTTCCAACACAACAGGCGCAGACGGTACGAACACCCAAGCGAGGGTCATGAACCCAGTCAGGCCCAACAGCCTGTATTGAAATTAGTCAACGCAAGTGTGGGTCAGATGGCTTTCTCACAAGGGCTGGAGGATCTCGATGCCGGCTTTGCTCGCGATGCTGCCGGTGATAAACGGAAATAGCGCCGAGCCAGCCTGACCCAGGCCCGCGATGTAGCCCGCGGCACCAGTAACGAGCCATGGGGGCAGGATACTCGCCGCGTGGAGCATGGCGAGCGGATACATGGGCCCGAGGAAGAAACCTGCGAACGAGACCGCGATGCCGTCGCCGATCAGAGAGGGGACACGCCAGGTGATGGCTTCAAGCCTGTGCGGGTTGTTCAGCGACATCGAGAAAAAGTGAGGAGAGAGGCTTTCGTGCTTACACGAGTACGAGTACGGCATAGATGAAGATGACCCGCCGTGCGCCCACCATATGGTTCACCCAGAGCAAGGCGATGCGCCCGACGAAGAGGCCGCCAAAGAAACCAGAGGATATGTAGCCTTTGTGAAAAATTGAAATCAGTCTGCAGTACAGACAAAAAGCAAATGGCGGGAGCTCCTCACCACTCGACGCGTCGCCCCCGCGTTCGTTGATAACATAGGTCACCGTCCACCCTCCGATGGTGACCTCAAGCCCCACATATATGAGAATGAAGAGCGCGACGTTGTGTACTACTCTACGACGCATGACTTGCTTGAAGAGGCCACGAGATGCGGCATCGTCAGACGTGGTGGCAGCAGCGATCGGATCCTCCATTTCGAGTAAGCACTCTGACCTCAACTTTCAGCAACCCTCGGGTACGAAGCGAGCTGCCGACGTCACCTGTTTGAGATCGCCCACGAAACACAGACGAAAGCACGACAGCGTTGACGAGAGCGAGGCCGAGCGACGTGAGGAAGTAGTAGGACCATTTCGGCAAGCTGGCAAACTGCGTGGCGACGAGAGGCGCGACGAGCGCGCCGACACCATAAGACGCGTGCAGGAGGCCCATCTTGATAGCAGGGCTGCGAGTTTGAGAGGCGAGGTATCCGTTGGTATGAGCAGTCTGAGGTGGTGGTGGCGTCAATAGTAGATCTCAACTGAAAGGAAGTGCGTAAACGGACGAGAAGCGAAATGCCAAAGCCGTTAATCAAGTAGGCGAAGATGAACACTGGGAACGGTGGACCAGGTGCCATAATAGCGAAGGCCACTGCCTGAAACATCGTGCTCAGCACGATCAACTGTACGCCACGCGTTGAATCAGAAACGTCGACGTGAATCAGATAGGGAGCCCGTACTTTTCCAAAAGCGACGTGTTGCGCTAGCCACATGTTTGTAAGAGCCGCGAAGACGAAGCCCTGCCATGAGTGTTGAAGCCCTACGCCGAAACCTCGGACGACACGACCACTTACGAGCATGTTGAACACGAATATCAGCGACACGACGGCGAAGTTGACATTGTAAACTTGTTGGACCCGTGGGATGAGTGGCCCAGCAGATGCGTCACTGTATCCTGCATTTGTGTCGGATCGCAAACACAGCATGCTATGATGACTGGTGCTCACCAGTGAGCAAGTACGCCCAGCACAACGATGCAAACTGTACGTATTCCTTACGGGCCCATCGCCTGTTTGACGCGTTTCCTCTCTCGGGAGGCTGGGTCACGAATTGAGAGCTGTTCTGAGGGGCAAACAGGTCAACAGGGGTCGGAACCCTCGTCGAGAGTTCGATAGAGAGTGACATTGTAGTAGGAGAGGGAATGCTAGTCCAGGCGTTCCCATCAATGAGTTTGTGCCACTCTTATCGTCCCCATTGAGCGGCAAAAGAAACGTTCATTCGAATGGAAGATGCGCTGAGTCATGCAGCATGTCGTGCATCACGAGACTGTCGTTTGCTGAAGCGGACTTTATCCGCACACGCAGCAGCCTTCTTTGACTGCAGGCGAAACGGAAAAAAAAGAGATGGTCGGAGCTACGATCCTTTGCTGTGGATAGCAGGTGAAAGACGTTGGCAGGTGCCTGCTGGTTCAGGGCCCCAACGTCGAGGATATATGTTTTTGTCATACTAAAACCGAGGATCGAACGATTAGCAGATGACGAGAAAAGGCGGGAGAATTGATCCGTTTGCATTTGATCGGCGTTCTGTTCGCTCTATTTGGCTCGGCTTGTCCCCGGCGCCTGCTCACTGAGCACAGTGAACAGCTGGCTGTTACCCGGGGTTCGTGCCTTCCACTAGTTCGCTTACTCGTCCGAGCGCGCTTTTGCTACCCTATTTCCCTTCTCCCTTCCTCTCTACGACCCCTCGCCCCCACCCCTTCCGCTCATTTTCTTCCGTGAAAGCCCTATCATAACCTGTCCACTCGTTTATCACCCCACCTTGTCTCCCTCTGCTTGTCACCCACCACCCCGCGGCGACAAACTTTGTTGACAAGGCACTCACTAACCTACACTCAGCTCTCTCGAAAGTCCGTTGAACCGTGTGCTTGCTGTCCAATCTAATTGCTGTCACCGACCAAGCCGTCAGCGAGCTATCCTGTCCTTTCAACACAAGAGCTCTACTCCCTATGTATGTTCGGAATTCGTTGTATTTTTTTTTCTAAAAATAAGTGCGGCTTACACGCTCGTATTTTTCTGCTTGAATCGACAGAATTACCACCATACCCTCTAGTACCACCTACCCCCCGCTAATACGCCACCTACTTTTACAATGCTCCTCCGTCTGACCCCGTACGGCCCTCAGCCCACCATCCTCTTCACGCTCTCCTTCCCCTCCCACCCAGATGACCTCCCGGTTCCCCCCGCCTGGGTGAACGAGATGAACCGGCTCGTGGCCGACGACCTCGACCTTCCCGGACCGGCGTCCCTCCTCTCGCTCGACAAGGCGGCCGGCCTCACCAACGTCCTCCAGGAGGTCTCCTTCGACCTCCCCGAGCTCCAGGGCAGCTGCCTCTTCTCGGACGGCCACCGGGTCGAGTGGATGCTCTCCTCGCAGTGCATCTCCTGGTTGGAACAGGTGCTCACCGATGTGGACCAGGCGAGCATCGAGGCGGAACGCGAGCGTCGCGAGGCCGAAGCGCGCGCGCAGCCGGTATCGTCCAGCGGCAGCACGACTGAAAGCGGGAAGACGAGCAAGCACAAGAAACAGCGCTCGTTGCTCATGTCTCTCGTCGCGTGAGTGCCGGCGTCCACCCCGTGTGTGTTTATCGGTGCAGAACCTGATCGTTCTGTGCCCTCTTTTCCCTCAGCTCGTTCGTCCCGACGCCGTTCCAGAACTCGCCCAACAGCGGCTCTGCAACGCCCGCCCCCCGCGCGCCTCTCCAGCCGCTCCCACCCAAGAAGTCCGACTTGAACGCCAAGGCCCTCCGCCGCCGCGCCCGCTCCCACCTCGTCGACGCCTACGCCCGCTTTGTCATCCCGCACCTCCGCGCCTCGCAGTGGCCCGCGCCGGGCTACTCCGTCTGGATCACCCTCTCCATGCTGCGCCGCACCGAGTCGCACATGGACTGGCTCCTCCGCGAGGCCGGCGCGCGTCCCCGGGTCAAGATGGGCCTCCTCGCCTCCCTCACCAGCGGCGGCGGGCTGCTCGACATCCCCAGCCCGCGCTCCACGCTCTTCGACGAGCCGCGCGATGTGAGCGAGGACGACGACGCGGAGAGCCTCGCGCCGAGCCTGTCCACCCGCTCCTCCACCTCGGACAACTCGGACGGCTCGTCGGTCCACACCCCTCCCCCGCTCTCCCGCATGGGCAGCACCGCCTCCACCGCCTGCAGCACGCCCGTCCCGACCGTCTCCCTCAGCGCGGAGGACGCGCAGGCGTACCACGAGCTCGGCGCGCACCACGCCCGCCTCCGCGGCGTCCTCGGCGCGATGGAGCACGCCTCGCGCGCGAAGAAGGCGGAGGAGGCGCAGGCCGCGCTCGTGCTCGAGGTCCAGGCCCGCCGGCGCGCGTGGTCGAACCGCCGGTTGGGCGGGAACGGGCACAGCGGCGCGCCCGTCGCGCTCTGCGGGCTCGCGGTCCCCGTCCGCCGGAGTGGGCTCGGCTGGGCGCCCATCTGTGCGTCGGACCTCGTCGCGCGCGAGCGCGAGCTCGAACTCGAGTTCTTGCGCGTGCAGTCCCCGCGCCCGCGCTTCCTCAGCGTCGCCTCCGGTCCCCAAGACCTCTCCGCGCTCTTCGGCAGCGCGGACGACGACGAGAGCGACAACGGCAGCCACGACGGCCACAACCACTGGAGCGCGGAGGACACTGCTCCATTGTTCGCAGGCAGCGACGCGAGCGCGGAGCTGCTCTCGCTCGAGGCCGGTTTCGGCGGCTTCGTCCCCTTCGAAGTCCCCGCGTCGACGTCCATGCCTGCACAAGAGGGGGACAGCGCCGACTTTGATTTCGGCATGCGCCCGTCGAGCGTGTTCCGCCGCGCCCGCCCGCCCCCACCCAGACGCGTGGACTCGATGCCCCCTCCTTCTCCTCCGTCCGCACCCGCGCCGGCGGCGGTGGCGCCGTCGCCGTCCTCGCTTTCGCTCCTGCTCGAGCCGCTGCCAGTAAAGCCCGAGCCGGTGCATGCGCCGCTCGCGAAGGAGCCGTCCTCGCGTGCGCGCCCGCGCGTGGTCACCCGGGCGCCGCCCCCGCCGCCGCTCCTCCCGATCGTCGCGCCCCGGGCGAGTGTGCCCGTCGCGTCCAAGGCGAAGAAGCAGGAGAAGCAAGAGAAGCAGGACGAGTTCACGCTCTCCATGGACCTCCCGCTGCCCGTGACGGCCTCGCGCGGCCCCAGAGCGACGGGGAGGACGCATGTGCGCAGCCGCGACAGGCAGGAGTGGCTGGGCGGGATGGTCGCTGTTCGGTGAAGCGGTCTCGGGGAGGGTTCTCTTTCCTACGCCGCCTTCTTCTCTCCCGCCCCGACCGTCCCTCTCACCGTTCACACGCTGTCACGACTTTGAATCTACACAAGTCCCCAAGGTAACTAGCTAATTGCACTCTTTTTTT
>JAZHGK010000744.1:0-13383 GCA_037855215.1 Waitea zeae
TAGTTCGCACGCCTTTCTATCGCGAGACTCGCCCCCAAGTGGCCATGTGCTAACGACCAGGGCCCGGGTGTGTGCACTGGTGTTGGATGATGCGCGACTGAAGGCGGAACTACATAGGTGGCTCATGGCTGAAAGCTCCTCGCGCGTTGTCAGCTGCTCAAGAAATCGTCACCCGCCTGCGCTTCGAGATGGATCAAATGTCATCACAAACAGAGACAGCCAGCTCCAATGACGAGGGAGACGTGAATCGTGTGAGGGACGGACGCTGAATGTCCATGACGCGAATGACGTCACACAACCGCGTCAAATATATCCGCCCGTCGCTCGTCGCGAACTCGTCACTTTCACCACCCACATCTCTCACTCTCACTCGCTCTCATTCCCTCATGTCGACCAAACGCAAGACGTCTGCGCAAAGCGCACGGGGCCAGCCCCTCGCCCCCACCCACGCTTCGGAGGCGGACCTCCCGCCAACCCGTCCGAAGAAGGACATTGCGAAATCCGTGTCGCCTCCGCTGGGCAACGTCTCACTCACGACCTTCATCTACACTCTGGCCGCGCTCTCAGCGCTCTACCTCGCCGCGCAGTCGCTCTCCATCTTCAACTGGAAGACGTACAATCTCACAGGCAAGACTGCGACCGAGCACGCCGTAAAAGGCGCCGACGCTGCAAAGTCAAAACTCTACGACCACGTGAGCACGAGTGGTTCCGCTGTAAGTCACACAAACTCGCGACGCCGTGTTTCTTCGCCGCTTACCCGACCGCGTTCCCCCATCTTTAGCAGGCTACCTCTCGTGCATCCCTCACCGTCGAAGACCGAATCCGTGAGCTTGCCGACTCACTCGGCATGCCCTCGGGCGACCTCGCCTCCGCCATCGCCGTCGCCGTACGCGAATACGTCCCACCCGCAACGTTGTCCTCTCTTTCCGTCGCTGCGAAAGAAACCGGTGGCAGTGAGATCGTGGACAAGCTTCTCGGCGCTGACGGGTCTAACAAGGCCGAGTCTGGTGGGCCCGACGCACCTGGAGATCAGGGTGGTGTAGCGGGGATTTTGGACAAGGTCGTTGGCGTTGACGAACCGCCCTCGGAAATGTGAGATCTATACATGACATACACTACATTACACAACATGTACTATAAAAGCCAACCGTAAACGCACAACTTCATGGACTATATCTTGAACATCATTAATAGGATTGATGGTAAAATAGTTATACGCATAACTCAACTTCAGTACATCAGCTGGAAAGTGGTGAAAACGTGCATGGCTCTTACACACAAACGCCGTTTATTTCTGCCTACATTCATTCGTGTTCACCTGGTAGTACGCGCTCGGCAGAACACATGTTCCTATAGAGACCGGAGAATGTGAATGAGACCTGGCTTTTTGGTCATCCCGGGCCGCCGTTTATCACCTTCCACCACCATGCACATCCCGCCTCCCGACTGTATATGCACTTGTGCCCTTTGCTTTTCAATTCCAACATCTATTCGCGTGCTGAAACCCAACCTACTCCTGTGACGCAGGCCTTGTATTGTTCATGCCTGCCAATGCATCTCGCTGTCTGCTGTCAGTACCTGGCCATGGTCATCTGACGTTTTAGATGCCCGTTCGCCATGGATCGTTGCGGCCCGGGCAATTCTCCTTTGTGGTCCCATGATCTCCTGTCCAACTACCAACCTCAGTTCACGCCTGAAGCGAAAACGCACAAAAACGCCGATCCTACTCATGGAAACCTCGCCTAGAGCTGTCGAGCCGCCTCCCGCTTTCCCCGCGCCTTCTCTCAGCCATGACCTGGTCTCTCGGCGCACTCGCAACGGCTGTCGCGCTAGTCACTGTGCACGCTCGTCCCGCCGTTGTTCCCTCAGGGTCAACATCTGCAAGTCCAATAGTGGACGTCGGCTATGCGTCCTTCCTCGGTAGCAGCTCAGTCTCCGGGGTGGACTTCTTTGGGGGAATTCCCTACGTGCAGCCGCCATTGGGCCAGCTCCGCTGGCGTGCGCCGCAACCACTCGATGAGAGCCCCGTAAAGGGCGGAAACGTGACTGTGTATGACGCACGGACGTTTGGAAACTTTTGCTTGCAGCAACCGGCGCAAATTGGATTTGGGTCAGATGGTGCGTGTGGTCTCCGTAGTTATGGCCCTGAACTAGGCTGATCACACACGGAACTTGTACCTGTTATAGACTGTCTCACCTTGAACATTTGGAAGCCTGCAAAAGCTAAAAGAGGCGATAAGTTGCCCGTCGTGGTTTACATTCACGGAGGTGGCAACTACTATGCGGTGAGACACTAATTATTGCGTTTGGTTCAGCATCGACCTCTAACTCCATCCTACCCAGAGCGCTCGTGCGTTCCCAATGGATAGCTGGGTTAGCATTAGTAAAGGCTCAGTTGTCGCGGTCAATTTGCAATATCGCTTGGGTCTGCTTGGATTTCTCGCGTCCAAGGCCATTATGTCAGATGGGAGCGTCAATGCTGGCTTGCTTGACCAGCGAGCTGCCCTTGAATGGATCCAAAGGTATGTAGGGTCATCGTGCTCTTAGCCGTGGATACAATTTCTGAAGGTTTCCTTAGGCATATCTCCAAGTTTGGAGGTGATCCTAATCAAGTGATTGTAGTCGGCGAAAGCGCCGGAGGAGGCGACATCGTTTATCATATGACCGCATACGGTGGTACTGGAAAACCTCTTTTCAAGAGAGCCATTACACAATCTATAGGTACAGACCCCATACCCAGTGTAGCGGAGTACGAGGCAAGTGTTAGCTTCTTGACTTTCGACGGACAATCCTAATGAAACGCTTTTCATTTTTAGTTTTGCTTCGCAAACGTCACCGCCACCGTCGGGTGCACTGGTACCGATCCCTTGGCATGCCTCCGTGCAGCACCACTTGAGTCCATTGTACGCGCGATCAACAACAAGCCGTCAACATGCAAGTTTTTGCCCGTCATAGACGGGGCACTCATAACAGATTATCCATCGCGACTAGTCGCGCAAGGAAAAATCCAGAAGGTCGACTACCTCGGAGGGCATTGTACTGACGACGGGAGCATCTTTGTTGGTGACCCGGCGTACTTAGCAAACACGACAGAGGGGTTCGTCGCAGCAATCAAGCGCCGTTACACAACATTGGCAAGTTAAAACTGCTCCATCACAAGCCATGTTGACCGATGGATGAACTATTTTGCAGAGTAATTCTAGTGTGGAACGAATGATAAAACTTTACCCAGGTGACTCATTCACCTCTACATTTGAGCGCTCTAAGACTGCATTTGGGGACACAATCTTCACATGCCAGTATGTTCGTTGGCGCCTAAGTGACCAGCACGCATTGACTCTGGCATTATCTGTTTCAGAGATTGGTTTATTGCGGATAAACTGCGAACATTAGGCATCCGCAACGTATATAACTATCGTTGGAACACGCCAGACCCAACACAGTATGCAGTGTTTCCGTGGAAGGGAGTCATGCATACAGCAGACCTCTTCTTCTTGTTCAACGGCACAAAGTAAGCTGTTTTCCGCGCTTCGATGCAAGTAGCCGCTTGATAATTAACTCATTCGATCAACAGCTCTGGGCCTAACCCCTCTGCGCCTCAATCCATCTTTACCCCTCTCACGCGAGCAGAAGCGACGTTGTCTACAGAAGCTATAGGCTATTGGACCGCTTTTGGCCGCCGTGGTGATCCCTCCATCAACCGCCCGCTCCGATCATCACCAAAGTGGGCGGACGCATCAAAAGGACGTCTCCTCATTCAAGAAGAAAGTGCGACCAAATCGGCTAGTGTCATGGAGAAGGTCAGCGCGATACACGAGGAAAGATGCAGATTCTGGAATGAGATTGGATCTGAAATAGGGCTGTGAAAACAATGGCGGGAGAAATGCACTGCATCTGAGCTTCACTTGGTTATAGCAGAACCACGAAATACACGTATTCACACAATTTTCATTTACTAAGTAAGAATAGAAACAACAAGAGGCTGTTTTAGTCTACTGAATTACAGAGTGCTCTACAAAGCTAGTTGTTACTAAAATGCCCTTTAGAAGCCCAGTACTTCACCCACAAGGCCACAGAATGCTTATCGATGGGCTGCACGTTGCGCATCGCCTGAGAGGCAGCGCATGATTTGTTAACAGCAAGAGTTGCCGCACCACCTGCTTCCACGTTGTCTGGAAGGTTGATTCCGGCAGTGAATGCTCGAAAGAAGTTTACCAACTTGAGGGCCGGCTATAGGAACAATGTTAGGAAAGAGGATTGAGATTTTAAATTTGTGACTGACAATTTGTTGTATGTCTGATTCTTGTGCTCCCTCTGCACGAAGTTCGAGTTCTTGCAACCACTCCGCGAAGGGGACTAGAGATACTTTGCCATGTCCAGCCTCTTCTATTGCTTCCGCCAAGTAAGACATAACCGATCTCCATGTGATTGGCTTAGGGTGGACGATGTTCAAAGCCGGAGCGGGCTTATCAGAGGAAAATGCCACATCTAGGACACTGTCGGCAACGGCATCCATTGGTATCCACGACACAAGCTGAAAGATCAACGACAAGAGGTCAGAGAAAGACATGTATAACGAAGAAATCACTTACTCCAGGAAGAATAGGAAGGCCTAGTGTCCGAGATGATTTGGCAAGAATAGGTACCCAATCTGATGTCGACCAGGCTCCAATGGGATAACCACCGCATATTTGACCAATCCTAAACGATGAAGTTTGAAGGCCTTTTTCATAAGCCCTAGCCAGCACCTAAAAATCACCATGTTGTTAGCATCATGGCTTCCTAGTACGTGTGGAATCATTCACAGTCTCCGATACAAATTTGCCTTCCCCATAGCCAGTACCATGCCATTCAATATCTTCGATTGACCAGCCAGCCTCTTCACTTGAAAGCACGTCCTCTGGGAAAGGTGTCGCTGAATTCCAGTTGCCAGAGATACCAATGGACGACATAAAGAGGAGTCGAGCCCGAGAAGATATTGGCGATGTGAGGGCCATATTTGCAAGATTGGTTGTGCCCCGAATTTGCGATTCAAAGCTGGCCAGAGACAAATTGAAGTCTGAGGAAATATATTAAAAACCATTTAACACAGGGAATGCTGCCATAATTACGACTCACTTAGAACCCATGCAGAGTGTATAATAATATTGGCAGATGATTTTATCTGTAGGCCAGTAAGTCGAGTACTTCTTAGAAGACATTTTGCTCACCAGAGTGTACAGCTCAGGGCTAAGTTCGAGGTAAGGCTGAGAAAGATCTCCTTCGAGGAATACTACCTTCTCTGCAGCTAAGATGGGATCGATCACAAGCCCTCGGTCAATGAAGGCAGCCGTTTGCCTATTCTCAGAAGTTCCTTGGGATGCTTTCCTGTTATACGCGTAGATCTTGTGAACACGAGGATCTTTGATGCATGCAGCGAGAAGTTGTGCGCCAAGACCACCAGTTGTTCCAGTAATAAAGACAGTCCGTACCTGCTCGGTTTTTGTGGGAGAAGCGGCTTGATCTCCGAATTCTTCAAGTGAAGACGTGAATTTAGTGATCATTTCAGAAAGAGTACGAGCCTTCTTATGCGTCTCATGCGCTGTCAACGGTGAAGCAAGAAGAGCAAGGCAGTCGGCGAGGTCGATGATTGTGGGATGCTCGTAAATGAGCATAGAGGAGATGGACTTGACAGAATTATAGCCAGCAGCTCTAAAAGCCTTTTTGATCCGCGTTGTTAAAGATGCAACGCTTAAGCTAATTTTTCAATGAGCCTCGCAGCAAAGCAACTTTTTAATTACATTGACTTACCTATCAAATCCTTGAGAAAAGAGATCTGATTTGTGATCAAAAAATCTCCCCTCTTGCATGGTGGATACTTGCAGATCAAGCCATTCTTCGAGTTCTTGAGAGGTCCAAAACACTGGACCCTCTACTTCATCTCCTAGCACTCCAGACTCAATAACTTCGTACCTACGGTTTTTATTAGTGGTTTGTATCTCCTCAATAATTGCCACTTCATACAGTGTGTCAATCTCGGTCTGATATAACTCCAGTGAAGATTGTCGAACAACTGTTCCCTTGGCCGTCCGGAGCAATGGCTTGCCAGATGATGCGAAAATTATCATCTCCTTTAAAACACGACCGAAGTCAGGAGCCTCCTTGTTGGCAGCCTCTATGATTGGCCTAGACGAGAACTCAGTACTTATGTCAAGCAATGTACCAATAATCATACCATATTTCTTGCTGTATCTCCTTCACAGCATCGTTATCATCTTCAGGATTAATGAGATACTGTGGCCTGAGCTCGACCAGGATACCGACTTGAGCACGCTGCCGTCCAAACATCGCTGCTCCAAGGACCTTGGGATGGGAAAGAAGCGCACCCTCGATTTCACATGGAATAACCTTTTCGCCTGATAACAATAAGCACTGGACATTCAAACATGCCTGACGAGTTACTCACCAGTTGAGAGCACAATCACGTCATCAATGCGCCCAATGCTATGCATACTATGTCAATCAGCGGCTATGAAGCGAGTTTGGATGGCGCACATCTTCCAAAGGCCTTGTTTTGTAGGGTGTGGTGCCCAAAGATCGCCAGTAGAATACCCATTGACATCAGGAACGTTAATGACCGAAGGTTTATGTGTACTGGTCGACTGAAATAGCCATGAGTCATATCTTAATTGCAGCTAATTGTGATGTGGAGTTTACCAAATAAACTTGCTCGTATCGTCCATCGCCTCTATCATCCCAGCGAATATCACACCTGTCCGAAAACTTGTTTGATTAATCTTGAGTTATCACCGTCGCCTCTCGTGTAGCTTACCTCAAACCACGAATACTCTTTGGGCTCCTTGAGCTTTTCGTTCAACGGGAGGGAAGTAGATCCAACTTCGGTTGCCCCCCAAAAAGTGTGAAGTTTGACCCCTTTCGAGATCAGAAATTCTCCCACTTCATCTGATAAAGAACCTCCACCGAACCACTGCAGCCCTGTATAAGCGTGCAGCAGAAGGCGAAAATAAAATAAGAAAGCACATACCACTTGGTCAGTGGTGACTAGGTAGTCAATAGCATCGGGCTGAGTAGCAAAGGCCTGTATAGTGTAAAGTCAACAAAACAAGGTAGCACTTTGTATAGTAAATCCTACCTCAAGGAAGCTGGGTACTAAAAGTACAATCGCTGCATCTGTTTCGCGGGCTGTGTGAAGAATTGTGACCGGGGTAGGCACCACTGGTGGTGCAGGATAAGCAGGTTCAAACAATGCAATGGGTACGCATCCCACGAGTGGCATCATGAACAATGAGAGGATTCCAATTGTGTGAAAGGGGAGCGAAGCCATTGCGCCGTATGGACGTGCGTAATTTGACCAGTTTTGAGATACCTGTTCGATCACAGCTACCATGAATAAAGATAATTAGACAGAATTCCCCTTGAAGTGTAATTGATCATGCTTACGGAGTTGACACCAGTCGGCCACTCGTTCGTGAGTCTGCGGGATTGGCTTTGGAAGGGAGCTACAATTCATCTGTTTATATTTAAGTCTCGGGATCAAAAGATTATGCGCTTACGTCGTTCCTGAGCTATGCAAGTAATAGGCGATACTCTTTGGGTCAAATTGGTTTGCGACTGGGTATGGTTCAAATGGATGGCTGCTCGTCTCATTGCCTAGATGTGGGAATGCGTCATGGAGGGTTGGAAGTTCATCAACTATGACTTCGTGTCCCGACTTGGATAGGAAAAGCCTTGTAGAGTTAATGAGGTTTTGAACGGAGAATGTCGTAGCAACAATCCTATGACAGTTGGCCTTCTCGAGAAGGCTCGCAACAGCTAGAGGCGAGTTTCGTGCGGAGATCGGAAAAGGCTGCAAATCGGCCATATGTTGAGTATTCATTTTGATTAGAACAGGTTTAAATATGAGACGACATACTACCAGACCGGCTTTCATCATCCCAAGGTGTGTGGCGACGTATAGAAGACTATCACAATTAGCGACAAGAGCGACCACCTCCCCTTCCGTACCTGCTCTGCCAGGACGCAAAGCATGGGCAATGCGGTCAATGGCGCGTGCGAATTCAAACCAAGATACATGCTCTATAGATTTAGATTGCTCTGAGTACCAAACTGCGTACGGACGATCTGGGTTATGCACCCTATGAAAATCGACCAGACAATAGAGTGGAACCGAGAGATCTGGGGGGAAATGAGGCAACTGCTGCAAGTCGGAGGGCATGATGGTCAAGCTTGTTTGGGTGTGTGGTGTTTGAGCAAGCATGGTCATACTTATAGTCCTATAAACCAAAACAGACCAGTCAGATAGCCACTGTGCAACATGCTATCGCAGATAGTGAAATGACGGTATTTGCCAGTTGCTGCGTCAACGGATTCATTCGAATTGTACTCAGCTCATCATGTCACGTCGGTACTGGCTGTTGTGATTGATGCTTTTTTGACTGGAACAACGGTACAGTTTGCACGTAGGTTACATTCAGCTTCGAACTTCACAGTGTGCCGCGAGTACTTTACAGGGCAAAGAAGATAGCTTCACAAAGTTCTAGGCGAAGTGTAGGTTAGAGAAATGTGCGATCAATTAAGATGCATACTGGTACCGGCGCAAAATAAAGTATGTATACATCATAAATCGGTGGAGTTCGGTGCTCAGAAACGTAGCTACATACCTTCCAAACATGCTTTCTCCTGGCGTTTCCATACTTTTCATCGAGAGCGAAATAGAAACTAGCATCCATTTCTTAGAGCAGCCGCCTTGTAGTGAAGTTTTTGTCCACAGAATACTATTGAAAGGGAGAAAATGCGGAAACTATTGCGATAGCCGAGTTTGTTAGTCATAGTGCGGAGATAAACTTGCTAATCCTCACAATTCCTGTTCGGAGTAAAGAAGGAATACGTACTATATCACAACACCCCCATCTTCTGCGTATAAGCGATTTTCAGAAATGACGTGTCAAGATAAGGGGAACTCGGTAGTCGGAGTTGAATGACTGGTGAATGAGTTTGCGTGCTCATATGTTTGTAGTTGAACACATCATGCTAAGAGGCACACTTACCACTGTAGAAAAATACCCTTTCAAGCCATTTGGAAACGATAAGTGCCCAACCATCCAACCCATTGGCAAATGAAGTACAACCCGCCAAGAGTGAAGTGTGCTTAAAGTTTGATCCTTTTTCTGTATCAGCATCATAGTGTTTATAGGTACGATCATCGACGCCCACGTACATCAGCTGAGGTAGTTACGAGCCCAGCCTCTGTATTCGTCATAGTGAAGTCACAGATATCCAGTCCAGGAATCATTCTATGAGAGAAGCTGAAAGTTCACATTGCTGTCAAACTCCTAGTATAATCAACGGGGAAGAGTAGTGGGATTTTCCATAGATAATTACATTGAATAGAAATGTATTTTGATTGGCCATCACAAGACCTTCGGGAGTCCCAGTGTTAATGAAGATAATGGGTACAATCGGAGAACTATCCGCATATAGTCGTTATACCTGAGGTCCCTATCCGCGAGTAGTGAGTCGCCCTGTGCCCATAATACATTGCTTTATCATCAGTTTTTTTTAGGAAGCAGTATGGATCCAGATAGCCTCTACTAGATTGCTTTACTTGAGGGTTAAGTCGTGGGTGGATGAGCGGGAGAAGCCGGAAGAGTCACGTGTCCATACCCCGGCTTCATTGACCCGGTGCCGAAAATTCGATGCTTCCGCTCATTCTTCTTCCGTTCATCTACCAGCTAGAGAGCGCTCGTTTGCGATGGTAGTTTGGCTAGCTACCTGGCGCGCTTCACAGCGTCCAGCGAGCTTGATACTCAGCCAGTGGGCTCGTCGGTGCGCCTCGACGGCTGCTGTGGTCAAACCAAGCGAGCAAGCACAGACCTCGGCAGGTCCGACCTACGAACTTACTGATGTAGACCACACGCGTCTGAACTTCCAGCGCAATATTGGTATCTCGGCACATATCGACTCGGGCAAAACAACACTCACTGAGCGTATCTTGTATTATACTGGCCGTATTTCAGCCATTCACGAGGTAAGTCTGCTTATCAAATCACGTAACTCAGTAGTATTCTAATACTGTCCAAGGTTCGTGGTCGCGACAATGTTGGTGCAAAAATGGATAGTATGGATCTTGAGCGCGAGAAAGGTATCACTATTCAAAGTGCTGCCACATACTGCGACTGGCAAACTACGGCTCCGGACACTGGCAAAACAGACAAGTACGCTATAAACATCATTGATACACCCGGTCACGTCGACTTTACAATTGAAGTGGAACGCGCTTTACGCGTGCTTGATGGAGCCGTCTTGGTTCTTTGCGCGGTTGGGGGTGTTCAGGTGTGTTCTCTGATCATCTTGTCTTCATTTGTATATGCCGAGCAAAGCCCATCTAGAGTCAAACAATCACGGTCGATCGGCAAATGCGTCGTTATAATGTTCCACGGCTTTCTTTCATCAATAAGATGGACCGTCCCGGTGCAAATCCTTGGCGTATCATCAAACAAATTCGGGAAAAGCTTCGCATCCCTGCTGCCGCTGTTCAGGTGCCTATTGGAGTCGAGGATGAACTCAAGGGAGTCGTTGACCTTGTTCGGATGAAATCGGTTTACTTTGAAGGCGAAAAAGGCTCGGTTACTCGGGTTGAGGACCACATTCCGGAGTCAGTCGCTGATCTTGCACAAGCTAAGCGTCAGGAGCTCATTGAACAACTTGCGGAGATTGACGAGGAAATCGCCGACCTTGTCATTGAAGATGCGCAGCCATCTGTTGAACAACTCGTCTCTGCAATTCGTCGTTCCACTGTCGGTCTCAAGTTCTCCCCGGTCTTCCTTGGTTCCGCCATTAAGAACACCGGAGTTCAGACACTGCTTGATGGTGTATGCGCATACCTGGCCAACCCTGCTGAATCTGCCGTTGTCGCTCATGATACGTCGCTACCCGCATCCGCTGCTCCGGTTCCTCTTGTTCCCGCCGCTCAAGCCCCTCTTGTTGCACTTGCCTTCAAGCTTGAGGAAGGCCGGTTTGGACAGCTCACGTACATCCGTGTTTACCAGGGCAGCCTCAAGAAGGGCGCGTTCATCCATCATGCTCGCAGCGGAAAAAAGGTCAAGGTTCCTCGTCTTGTACGTATGCATTCAAACGAGATGGAGGATATCGATGAGATCGGCCCGGGAGAGATCTGTGCCATCTTCGGTGTTGACTGCGCCTCTGGTGACACTTTCACAGATGGGACATCTACTTATTCTATGGTAAGTTTGTCAGAGCATCTGTAGCATTAATAGAACTAATGTTTGCGTAGACATCGATGTTTGTTCCTGAACCTGTCATCTCTCTTGCACTCAAGCCAGTCGGCACGGAGACCCCTAACTTCTCGCGAGCGCTCAATCGCTTCCAGAAGGAAGATCCTA
This sequence comes from Waitea zeae, assembly GCA_037855215.1. Lineage (NCBI taxonomy): Eukaryota > Fungi > Basidiomycota > Agaricomycetes > Corticiales > Corticiaceae > Waitea > Waitea zeae. Next base: position 11,403 of record JAZHGK010000744.1, read on the forward strand.
CGTTTAGGGTTCACGTTGACAAGGAATCCAAGGAGGTACGTCCGAGAATCTTAATCGAATAATATAACAGTTGTTAATCCTGGACGTTAAATTAGACCATTATTTCCGGGATGGGCGAGCTCCATTTGGAGATTTATGTTGAGCGTATGAAGCGCGAGTACAATGTCGCATGTACCACTGGCAAACCGCGTGTTGCATTCCGGGAGACGCTATCTCAGCGTGCGGATTTCATGTATACGCACAAGAAGCAGACAGGCGGTGCGGGCCAGTACGCGCGTGTCATGGGCTACATTGAGCCGATGGAAACCGACGAGGACACCGGCAAGGACACTGCGTTCGAGAGCGTTGTTATGAGCGGCAACATCCCGAGCAACTACATCCCTGGAGTCGAAAAAGGCTTCTACGAAGCGCTTGAGAAGGGTCCACTGTCGGGCAACGTCATCACTGGCTGCCGTTTCGTGCTCAAGGACGGTGCATACCACCAAGTTGACTCGTCCGAGCTTGCGTTCCGTCTGGCTGCTATTGGCGCGTTCCGGGAGGCGTTCGCGAAGACAAAGCCCGTGATTCTCGAGCCGATTATGACTGTTGAGGTCGTTGCACCGTCCGAGTTCCAGAGTGCTGTTATCGGTGGGCTGAACGCCCGTCGCGGCACGATCATCGATTCGGAGGTCCGCGAGGACGAGTGCACGGTTATCGCTGAGGTTGCGCTCAATGAGATGTTTGGCTATTCTAGCCAGCTCCGTGGCGCTACGCAAGGAAAAGGAGAGTTTAGCATGGAGTACAAGGTGCGTTTCATTGACTGACTGGGTTGTTGTATCGACTAATCCCATTTCGTTTTGCCTACAGACACATATGCCTGTGCTCCCTGACGTGCAAGCGGAGCTTGAATCGGAATACCGCAAGACACTCAACCAAAAGAAATGAGCCATTCTGCTTGCTACTCGCATCATACACTTTTCTTTGCGGTTACTCTGTTCAATTACATAGATGTATCACCTACTGCATGTTATTTTATTATCCACACGTTGCATTAATGCACCACGGTTCACAATTTATGTTTATGGGCCAACCTGCAGTGTGCAAGTGTACTTGGCTCGATGGAAGGGCTATATTCAATCTATCGGAGTAAGTTTTTAGACAAATTCTCTGAGTCCCAATCTCAATTAGTATCAATTTTGGTTTGTAAATACAGCAGTGTTTACTGTTCAATTCACATCTAGCTGTTCATGTCGCTCACGCACTCCCACACCCCCTTGAGGTTCTCCTTCCAAAGGGTTACCTTGCCGTCACCGCAGCTGACAGCGAGAATGTTACCCGCAAGGCTCCATGAGACGCGCCAGACAACGTCGGGGAACTTCCCGGGCGTGGCACCAGCGGTTGAGGCAGAAGGATCGAGCGCAGTCTTAACCCATGGCGCTGTAGGACTGTCTTTTGTCCAGATGAGGACCGTCTTGTCCTACAATCACACGTCGGCCGTCATGTATCAATTCAAAAAAAGTCAAGTTTACGGACCTGGCTCGCTGTGGCAATGTAGCTCCTCGGAAGGCCAATGTTCGGTGCCCACGCAACATCACGCACCCAGTCCTTGTGGCCCTCGAGAGTCTCTTCCTCCACCCAGCTCTGTGAATCTTCACGGAACGCCCAGATTCGGACAACATTGTCGCACCCGGCGCTGGCGAAACGCTTGACCGAGCTCGCCGTCGGATTCGCATCGTTGGCGGCAGGTGCTGGCGCGAGGAGTGCGCCAGGCGGGACGGCAGGTGCCCACGATACCGCGTTGCAGCCGATACCGTGCGCATCAAAAATGTCGGCGCCCCAGTGGCCATCGTCTGAAGCCGTCGTGTTATCAGACTTGAAAGGAGAGACAACCTCGAGAGGTCATGTATGCAGGTGACACGTACTTTTGAACGTCAAGACCGAGACCTTGCCATCCGAGCTCGCACAAGCGAGAATTGCACCGAGCTCATGCGGCGCCCAGGAG
>JAZHGK010000750.1:0-13436 GCA_037855215.1 Waitea zeae
TTTTTTTTTTAACAGAAAAGTTGCAATGGCGACCTAGTGACGATCCAAATCAGTTTCTGCGCTTTGTTCTAGCAGTCCGGTTGTTATTGCGAGGTCGATTGGGGTTATTTGAGCTCGTATACGAGACAGGGAAGAGGCCTTCTGTGCCTGCTTGGTTTCTACCCTGAGGAAATGTCTGAGTAAGTATCGGCACTGCCTGAAAGGTAGAGAAGAGAGGGAGAGGCTATAGGAAAGGGGGATATGCCGTTGGGCGCTTGGAAGATGCATCCCTCAGTCTGTGGTTTATAGAAGAAGAAATAGGAACGCGAAGAAGGAGCAAGTAGCAGAAAACGCACCCGCCACCAACCATCGTCGTAGACGTCATCGTGCTCGAGGACGAGGATGCGCTCGCCAGTGGAAAAGCCGACCTCGTCGACGTTCTCCGGGTGGAAATTGTGCAAGGCGTAGACGTAATCGGTTGAAGCCATTTGCACTAGAACTTGTGCTTCCTCCTCCTGAATCGATACGAGCGACTGGCTCTGGGGGTGAAGCTAGATGCGCAGAGGAGCTAGCAAGGATGGCGAAGAGTGAAGGGAGAGAGGGATGACGGTGGAGGGGAATCTGTGAACTTCAATGGTCGGGGGTAGTGCATGCACGGTTTCAGATTCATTTATGGGATCCGTTGGTCTGAAATGGGCTTTCATTTATTTATCTAATGCCCCCTTTCTATTTTGAAATCAATTCTCTGAAGAACACTTAGCAACGAGAGTTTTAACGAGGCCTCTGAAATCGCATTCGTAATGTGTTCGGCTTAATTCTGAATGATGGGGGACTTTGGTTAAGCACAAGTCCGAGTGATCCCAAATCGGAAACAGATTTTGCAGCGAATTTCCATTTCAAATTCCCTCTTGCTCTGTTTGACCTCTGCTCGTTGACTCATACGCTATCAGTCATCTCATGGCTTATTTTTTCTCTATCTCAAACACTCCCTCCTCCTCATCCTGTACTATAATCTCTCTCGATCTACCGACCTGAAGATGGACGCCGTAAAAATGTCACCAGTCGAGATCGCATTGTTGTCAGGCACATGGGACGCCGCCATCCCCGCCTCGCCTGCGGCCGATCTCGCAAAGCTCGTGGTCGACGGCTCTTTCCACGAAGCGCTCACATCTCAGCCGGCCAAATCGCTCTTCACCCTCTCCTCCGCCTCTCACCCGGACTCGCCCACCAGCACCTGGTTCACTCACCCTCCCTCCGAGAGCGACGAAGATGAGACCGCTCGCCTCGCGATCGCCGTCGCCTGCCTCCACGCCTTCCTCCAGCTCAACTGGACCGGCCCACACCTCGACTTCGGCCCACTCTCCCTCCTCACCCTCCCGCAGTCGTTCCAGACGCTGACCGACGACGACCTCCAAGCAAAAGCCGTCGCAGAGCTCGCGTACGGCGGCGAGCCCGCCTACCACCTCGCCGCCTCCCTCGCCTTCCTCCGCTTCGCCCAGATCCTGCTCGACGACCAGAAGCGGCCCTTCGCGCACGTCCAGAGCGCGCCCTGGTGGCGACTCCGCCTCGCCAACGTACACTCGCAGGTGCTCGACGATCCCGTTCCGCTCCCCTCTTCCGTCCTCCACGCGCCCGACGCACTGCACGCCGTCCTCACCAAAGAGTCCGATCCGGACCTCAACGGCCGGCTCTACCTCGAACAGGGTCTCCTCCAACACCACACCGGCCAGGATGCGACCGCGGCCGAGTACTTCCTTCAGGCAACCCGCGCGCTCGGCCTCTCTTATGGGCTCACCGGCGCGCTGGGCAAGCGCACCAAGTTTCAGCAGACGGACGTCACCCAGCTCATCCTCCTCGCCGAGGGCCGCAAACGCTCAGGCAGCGACGAGGGGTCTACCTCAAACGGCGCCGAGCCCAACGACATCGCGGCGCCGGAAACCATCGCCCTCAACGACGACACCCTGCTCGAGCACACCCAGTTCACTTCCTCCCTCGCCTCTTCCGCCACACACTCCCTCTCCCACCTCGACCCCAACGCCCAACCGGCCCTCCACCCGCTCGAGCAGTCCGCGCTCCTCGCCCTCTGCCTCAACGTTCAAAACACCTCACCCGTACATGGCCTCACCCAAGAGCAAATGTCGCCCTACGTCGCCCGCGTCGTGCAGCAACCCGCGAACTGGTCCGTGCACACTATGGCCCTCCTCCTCCGCTCCCGCCTCGAGTCCGGCCGCACGCGCACCGTTGAGCGGAGCGCCCTCCAGCTCCAGGCGCTCATCGACCAGATGCCCTCCGCCGACGCTTCGCTCCCCGACCGGCTGCGGTATATCCACGCGTTGCCCTTACCGTCGAAGTGGCGCCTCGAGCGCGAGCTCGCGCTCCGCTTCCTCTCGCTCGGTGTGACCCGCTCCGCGCTCGAGATCTTCTCCCGCCTGCAGATGTGGGAGGAGGCCGTGCAGTGCCACATGGCGATGGAGCAGCGCAGGGAGGGCGTCGCGCTCGTCCGCGCGCTCCTCGCCGGCGACCGCACCGAGGCCGACGTTGTCCTCTCCCGCGCGCGGGAAGCCAACGGCGACGGTGGCGAGAAGCGGACCCGGCTCGACGCCGCGCGCGAGGCCAAGCTGTGGTGCCTCCTCGGCGACCTCGAGCCCGAGCACGCCGTCGAGCACTACGAGCGCGCGTGGGCTGTGTCGGGGGAGAGCTCGGGGCGCGCGATGCGCTCCCTCGGCGCATTTTACATCGCCCGGGGACGGTTCGCGGACGCGATCGCGCCCCTGCAGGCCGGCCTGCGCATCAACCCACTCGTCCACCGCGCGTGGTTCCTGCTCGGGTGCGCGTGCGTGAGGGAGGAGCGATGGACGGAGGGGAGGACGGCATTCGCGCGGTGCGTGAGCATCGAGAATGAGGACGCGGAGAGCTGGGCGAATCTCGCGAGCTGTTATCTGAGGATGGAGGAGGCGGGCGTCGAACTCGAGGAGGAAGATGAGGATGTTGAGGCCGCAGGTCCTAGCACAGATGCTGATGAGGTACGTCCCGTTTCAGCACCGCTATCACACACCATTTGACCAACCACCCCCTTCACAGAACGAAAAGCCGACACCACGCGTCCCGTTCGCACACAAAACCCTCGCCTTCCGCGCGCTGCAGCACGGCCTCAAGTTCGCGTACGAGAACTGGCGGATGTGGCAGAACTACATCGTCGTCTCCCTCTCCGTGGGCGAGTTCGCGGAGACGACGCGCGCGATGGGCCGCGTCGTCGAGCTCCGGGCGGACAAGGACGGCGCTTCGTGCGTGGACGCGGACGTCCTCGCGCGCCTCGTGAATGCCGTCTGCCAGGCGCCGTATAAAGACCCCGAGGATGGCGCGGAAGGTCCGACGGAGCTCAACCCGAACGAGGGCAAGGGCCTCTACCCGCGTGTGCTCGACCTCTTCGAGCGCACGCTCCTCACGCGCGTCTCCGGCAACGCGGACGTGTACCGCGCCTACGCTAGGCTCCTCACCTGGTCCGGGCGCTGGGCGGACGCGCTTCAGGCGCACATGGATGCCTACCGCGCGGGTCCCGCCCCCGCCTTTGACGCTCAGGCGGCAGACGTGGCTGCGTTCAGGGAGGCAGCGCGGGAGGTGGAGGACGTGGTGGACGCGCTGAGGAACTTTGGTCCAAAAGCTGGGAGTGAGAGCCGGTGGGTGAGCCAGGCAAGGAGCGTGGTGAGGACGTTCTTGGGCCGGGCGAGGGACTTTGAGGAAGAGCGGGAGTACGAGGGGTTGAAAGAGGTGCTCGATGAGCTGAAGAATGAAAGCTGATGGAATCGCTGGGATAATGTAGACTATGATTTCGGTTATTTAGAGGGAGCTCGGATTCGAACTCACCGCCTTCTAGCTATTACTGCACACATAGCTAAGATTTTGTGTTATGTTAGTGTCTGTGGTCTTCTATACCAGCCTCTTTTTACGCATTAATAGCAATCTATGCTCTATGACCGTTTACTGCGCCGATTTCCTTCGTCTCTTAAACTTGGTCTTCCTCGTCGGTGCTTTGATGCATGACACAAATATGCAAAATCCTGATTAGAATGCTTGAGCGAGCAGCACAGCCCCGACTAGCTAGATGAACAATGCCAAAAAAACCAATATGTTATAAAATGCCTGCTGACTCTCACACGTACTAGTCTACATGCTTAAGTTAAAAGAATCAGGTCGCTCACAGGTATTGTCCAGTTTACCCATTTTGATCGAGGGCCCGTCCGTGGGTATATATAAACAGTCGCGACGTCTCCAGCATATTTGATTCGTACGCGGTGTCCCTGGTGAGGGCCCCTACCGACGTATGCCCTCGTCATCTTCGGCGAACGGCTTGTTAAAGTTACGGGAAGAACCGCGCGCGCGTCGAGAACAAGTTTAAGACCGAGATCAGTCATAACGACCAAATGGTCTTCTGGGACATGTAAACCTGTTTGCTCTGACTTGAAGCAGGCGCGCACGAGAATTGTGTCCGGCGTCTGGGGCGGCGCAGATGTGCCACCAATGGCTTCTTCGAGTGTTTGTCGCGAGATCTCGAAGTTCGGCCTTTCGTCGTGAGCTTCGAGAATGGGCCAAATTTCGCGATTTCGAGCGAGCAAGACTGGTGGTAGTGTGAGAAAAACCCGATCTGACCGCGTTCCACGTGGCTTGAATGTCTACCTGTAAGTGGCTCCTCGTCGTGTAGGCTATGACTCGTTTGATGCTCAGCTAGATGACTGTTCCAGCCTATTAGAGGTAGTGATAGGCATTTGTCTGAGCTTCGACATTTGATTGCTTAATGAATCATACGCGCCTGTTGCAAGTTCTGCGTCACGGTTGACGCCAGCTGAAGGTTTGTGCAATAAGGGCCTATTCCAAGTTGCTCTTCGTAGCATGGGAGGATCTTCTGAAATGTGAGGTTCAAAGGTCAAGTTGGGCGCTCGAACACCCCACACCCAAACCACGCGGACTCTGATGGCGCCAGCATTGATGTATGAAGTAATATGTACAATCAAATTTGACGTAACAAACAAGAATGGAGAATTGACATTCAACGTTCAACTCACCCCAATAATGGCCACAATGCGTGTTACGACCGTCTTTGCCCAGAGTATGCAGCAAGTAATAAATGACGGCTTCTTTGTAAAGAATGCGTAAGTATTGTATATGCACATTAATGCAGATACATGACCCTGGACCCATGCAGCCAACTCGGTGTCTACACTACACACAACCCGCAACCACCTATAAAACTCTGCCGTTGACCACGCCTAGAGCACGTCGGGAGGGGACTGGAGAACCCCCAGTACGCAGTTACAGATGGGGTAGGAGACCAGGCAAGACGACTGGGATGACTGCGTGTGAGCGAATTCGGATGTGTGAGCCAGCGGCGCCTACGGGAGCGGCGCCTGTGTGAGAGGCGGATGAGAGAGTGAGGGAAAGGGTGGACTGTGGGAAGAATTAGGATAGTGCAACAAAACGCGATTGTGTGCTCCGCGGGCCCTCACTCTATTCAAAGTACTGTTTCCAACTCTGTGTGAGCCACAACCTTATCAACGGCCAGTCTTCTTCTCCTACTCATTATCTCGACTGTAGCCCCCGTTGCATAATCGAATCGCGTTAATTCGTCGGTTTTTTCTGATGAATGGCAATTCTGACCACGCCCTCCTCGCGCTGGACGCACTCAAACCAGTTGCAAAACTCGTTCCTGTTGCTGGAAGCTATCTCGAGGGCATTGCTGACTTGCTCAAGCTCGCTTGCATGCATGCAAAAGTGATCAACATCCATGTGTTGAATAGCCTCAGCTGATCTTTTGCTGGATATAGGATATGAAAGCGAACAAACATGACACTATAGTATTGACTGAACGAGCCATTCGCTACGTAGCCATCATCGCGGAAATGTCCCAGAAAATGACAGAAGCAGATATCAGTAGCCGGATGAGCACCATATGCGACTTCAGAAAGTACGTCGCCATTCTCCGTGATACAACTACTCAGATATTGAAGAGAGGTTAAAAGCTTAATGGAAGAGCTGGTGTGAAGAACTAGTCGCCAAGCTGAGCGCTCGTTTGTTTCCCGAGCCGTACGCAAAGACAAAGACAAAGAGGACATCGCCAATCTTAGCAAACGGTTAGACCAAGTCATCGTAAGGTTTGGGGTAGGAGCATTGGTTCATCATCTCGACAAGCTTCAGGCTTATCATTTTTACTAGATGGAAACCCAGCTAAACACGATATATGGCGTTGAGGACATATTGAGCCGAGTCAAGCAGCTGCAGATAGGACAAGAACAAGCCAAGGAAGTATACACAAAGGCTGAACGAAACGGTATACCGCTTTCTTGATCAGATGTTGTGGGTGATATTAATTGACTTGTGCAGCCCTTTTGGATAGGCTCCATCCTATTGCGACCGCTCGCCACGATCACGAGCGCGCACCACGAGGCTGCACAGAGGGCACTCGCGTTGCCATCATCGAGCGCATCATGCGATGAGTCATGGACTCTACCACTCTTCAAAATATTTTTTGGCTTTCAGGACTCGCGGGTACAGGCAAGACAGCAATCATGAAAACCCTGAGTGAGCGACTAGCGCAACTCGGAGTGCTCGGGGGTTGCTTCTTTGTCTCCATGAGCTCCGCCGGCCGACGCGACCCACTAAACATAGTTCACACCCTGGCATACCAGCTCGCTCGGTTCCAGTCCGTGCTATGCGAGCCTATCTGCAATGTGCTCCGAAACAATCCAGACATCGTAAGCCAAGCGATGTCGTCACAGATCCCTGCACTCCTCTTGGATCCATTTGCACAGGTACTCGATCAAATCGGGAAGCCAATTGTGATCCTCATCGACGCAATGGACGAATGCGATAAGACTAATGATGTGGAAGGTGGCAGCTTCTTGCCAGTCTTATTGTCTGTGATACGTCAACACCCAGCGAAGCTGAAGCTTGTTTTGACAAGTCGGCTGAGCCCCAGTATCCGGAGGATATTCAACTCGATTGCCGCGGAACATTTTCAGCTTCAAGAGATAGAAAAGGAGGCCGTGGATGCTGATATCCAACGTTACCTTGAAACCGAGTTTGAGCAAATCACTCAGAGTAGAGGTTTAGAGCATAGCCCATGCTGGTATACCTTTGAGGACTTGGCTAAGCTTGTTGGTCAGGCAGGTGGCCTCTTTATCTATGCCTTTACGGTAGTAAGATGGGTCAGTAACACGCGCTTTATGCCCAAGGATCGCCTCCATCAGATTCTACAACGGCGTCAGCATGTAAAGTCCAAGTCACCTTTCCAAGTGATCGACGATTTGTATGGTTCCATTCTTCAAAGTGCTCTCGGACCAGACCATAACGATCATGGGGAGGTCAATCAGCGGATTCATGAGCTGCTTAAGGTCCTGGTAGTCGCATTTGAGCCTCTACCTATTTCTGATCTAGCTTGGATACTAGAGCGTGAGGAGGACGTTGTACGTCTGGATCTGGAGCAACTATCTGCGCTGGTGCCTATTCCGGAAAGGGGCTCTGTTGAACCAGTAATAATTTATCACGCATCTTTTATAGACTTCTTAACGGACGAGAAGAGACGTCTGCTAGAGTCAGGGTTTTATGTGTCCGTCTGGGAAGCACATGGATGGACGGGTGCCCGCTGTCTAAAATTAGACTATAAGCATCGCTATGGCAAGCGTGAGAGCATCAGCTTAGGCTGCGGCAGCATTTCTCAACATACATTTGTCTATGCCTCCAAAAGTTGGCAGAGCCATCTCAAACTGTCTCCAAACTCAGGGAGCTTTATGAGCTTAGCCATCAAGAAGGTTCGAGAGATAGCCTCTCAGCGCCAAGATGACGCAGGGGCTTTATCCGATCTGTCTTCGTTGCTTCATATTCAATCCATGCGAATAAGTGAATCTAATGTCATATTAGAGAAAATTGCGGTTGATAGGCAGCTACTAAAACTGACGGGATTTTCACACCCTTCCCGAGGTTTGGCACTGAACTACCTCGCCGTTGGGCTTTGTTTGCTCTACGAACGTCAGGGGGATGAGCAACTCCTTCACGAGGCTATTGCTTTGTATCAACAGTCGCTGGAACTTCGTCCACCTGGTCATCCTTCCAGAGATCTAGCCTTGAATGATCTCGCTAACGGGCTTCGGTTACTTTACTCGTGCAATGGAGACGAACAGCTTATTCGTGAGGCTGTCATTTTGTTTCGAGAGGCGCTGGAGCTTCGTCCACCTGGTCATCCATCGAGAGATTGGTCGCTGAATAATCTTGCCACTGGAGTTCGATCACTTTATTTGCATGATGGAGACGTACAGCTTCTTCATGAGGCTATCGCCCTGAATCGAGAGGCACTGGAGCTTCGACCGCCCGGTCATCCCGTTCGGGATTGGACGTTGAACAACCTTGCTAATGGGCTCCGGCTGCTTTACGAGTGTAAAGGAAATGAGCAGCTCCTTCACGAGGCTATTGGCCTGCATACAGAGGCGCTAGAACTTCGCCCGGTTGGCCACCCATCTCGGGAGTGGTCGTCAAACAATCTTGCTGGCGCGCTTTGGCTACTTTCCTCACGCGACAAAGATGAACAGCTTCTTCATGAGGCTATTGGCCTTTATCGAGAGGCGCTGGAGCTTCGCCCATCTGGTCATCCTTACCGAGATTGGACATTGAATAATCTTGCCAATGCACTTTCCTCACTCTACTCGCGTGACGGAGATGAACAACTTCTTAACGAGGCCATCTGTTTATATCGAGAGGCACTGGAGCTTCGCACAACTAGTCATCCCTTCCGATATGAGTCGTTGAACAATCTTGCTATCAGACTCCGGTCGCTGTACTCACGAAATGGAGATGAGAGGCTCCTTCATGAGGCTATCCGTTTAGAACAAGAAGCAACAGAGCTTCGCCGGCCCGTTCAGCCATCCTAAATATTGGGTTGCCAGCCAAATAAGTTCATGAGTTTGGTGAGCAACAATATTCTTGACGAATAGCTCTAAAAATCCTAAAGCTAATCCTACTTCAATATTTCTGCATCGCTTAGTGACCACATCTTGAAATATTAAATATGATCAAATTTAAGAGAAAAAAAATCAAATCTCTTGACATGATCCTGCTAATGCTTCTCAATGTCTTCATGGAGGGGCTGTAACAAGTCAGAAAGGGCGAGAGTGGATCGGAGCGCCCAGAAGGTCAACAGTCTATACGTCACAAACTGTAGAAATAGAAAACGCGATAGCACATTGAATTGAAACAGGTCAACAACAAGCCACCTGAATCGAGGATACATGCTTAATCATCAAGATACCGAAAAAGAAAGACACAGAATCTCGCTGTAAATTCCGTTCATGCTACTGTCCGCCCTGCATCATCCTCAACCGGTCCGGATGTATACCAGGTGCACCTCCAGGTGGTGGAGGTCCGTTGAAACCCCCGTTGGGCGGCCCACCAGGGGGTGCACCTCCGAAGCCACCTGGAGGTCCACCAGGCGGGCCACTGAAGTTCGGAGGAGGGAAAGGAGGCATCGCGTTCGGGCCACCGGGTGGGAAAGGCGGACCTGTTATGAAGGTTTAGGTTTAGAACAGTGAGGTCATGAGGGAGAGAAGATACGCACGAGGTGGGCCTCCGGGGGGACCCATCATCCCAGCTGGAGGCGGAAATGGTGGCATGCCGGGAGGGCCTCCACCGGGAGGACCTTGCATCCCAGGAGGTGGGAACGGCGGCATGCCTATTCATGAAGCAAGCCGAGCCAGAAAGCGAGTCAGAAAGTTGAGTAAGGAAAACGGTGAGGATGTACGCACCACCAAAGCCGGGCGGAGGTTGCTGGCCATACCCAGGCGGCGGACCGCCAAAGCCACCTCCTGGAGGTCCAAGATGTTGAGGACCGAATCCGAAGCCACCGGGAGGAGGACCGCTCCCTCCCTCGTACGAAGCTGTGATCTGGTCAATGATGCTTTGGGCCTTGTCGTGACCGAGAGCTAAAGAAAAGGGTTATTACGTCAAGCGAACGCCGAATCAGACACTGCACGTACAAGCGTAGTAGTCGCGGACGTTGGATAGGTGGTTTCGTCCGTTGTTGTGCGCCTTACGGACTGTTGACAGCTAGTTAGTGCCTTTCCGTCAAGACATTTTGCAGACGTACCTGAAGTTGAGTCGTGGGTCAAGAAAACATCGCAATAGTCGCAGTAGTGTTTCTAAGGTTTCGTTAGCTACAAGCGAATAGTCGTAAGCAAGAAAAAAGGGGATGCATACGGGCATAATGGACGCAAGCTAGCCTCAGATGCTCGACAGAAGTCTTAGTCGAGGAAGCAGTGCAAGAGGGCCAAAGGGCACGTGTAGGGCCCCGGTGGCCGGATGGCCGCCGACAGTTCGGCCTCGCGCATGCACTTCCTGCCACTTTGTCGTCATGCGTTCATGTCCAACCTATCGAGCCTTCTCTAATTAGCTTCCAAGTCACCCGCGTCATCTGCCCAAGACAGGAGAGCTCTTCGCGTTGTCGAGAAGAAGAGGTTTCTGTGGGAGGGCACATCGTTGACTAAACGAAAATCGGCCACGAAGTGCTATTTCCGAGTTTCGAACTTTCTGGAACCTGCAGCGAAAATTCAGTCTATGTACCAACATCAAGTCTGCATAGCCAGCCGTCGTGTATTTGCAATGCCCACTCGATCCAAGTACTAGTCTTTTTTGGAAGACTAATTCTGCTGTTGCCCAACAACACACGTACCTTCATTTCAAGCCTCTGAGAAATGGCTCTTAGTATGCCGCTAGAGTTCATTCGTTGCACAGAGCAACGCCTCTGTGTTGACAGTTAATGTGACGCTCCTGACATTTGGAAAGCTTCTTGCCGCTGGTCAAGCTCAAAGATGGTAAATAGTATGTTATGAGGAGTGCATCTGTATATGCATTTTGCGACCAAGCTATCGCAGTTTACTTACAAACGTTGACATCGCAACCAGCCCTTTATTCCTTTACTAGCTAATCGATTGGAGCTCTGTTCCTACGCCACGACTTGTCACCGTTGACTGATGTGACTGTAGAGTCCCCCTGGGCTATATGCGCTTGTGCGGTTGGAACAAGACTTACTTTCGGCTAAAGTACGATGTACAGGCTGATATGGATCGTGCCAATTTTTTGGGAGACAACTTGCAACAGCAGCCTTGTGACGTTCCGACGTATTTTTGGGTTTGCTCCAGTGGTCGGGACTTCATGCTTATGGGTAAAGAGGCCCGAAGGAAGCTTCAGCTCAGAATTGCACAGTGTATAGCTTGGATATAACCAACTTCGGCCATGAGGCACGTACGTCAGTTCGTTTACATCAGTTCATTTACATAGTAACCCTTTCGTGTGACGTGCACTGTCGATAAGGGCGGTGCAATTAGTTTCGTCGCACTCGAAGTACACTCGCGTCGGGTGCCAACATTACATAACCCGACCTGAATAGTCCATTTTATCGTTGTCTTTTTAAGGAGACGCTGCAGCGGCCCAGTTTCATTGCTCTGTCACTCATGGCCTCGATAATAAGCTACTTGATAGCTCTGAGCTCGATCCAAGCCACCTTTCTCACGCTCTATCTCATATGCTTTGTTCTGGCAACATGGTTATCTCACCGTGGCAAAGACGTGTCTTCACGAGCACAGCTTTGTCTCAGTGTTGCAACGTAAGAGGCCCAACACAAATTCCCTTGTTCTCGCTAACAAAGCTTGAAATTAGTTTTATCGTCATTGTACTCCATCAGGTCTTTTTCGACCTCCAACTAGGCAAAACTCTGTCGGCTGATGATACATTCACTGAATCCAAGCTCCTCGAGGCCACACGGATGACTATACAGTACGTTCTGCTTTCTTTGTCAAGCAAGTCTCACTCACAACGACTGTTCTACTACAAGCATGTCAACTGTTACAGCGGTACGATGACATGATCACAGCACTTTTACAGCGGTTTGCTGACGACTTTCCAGGGCCTTTTGTCAGATGGGATGTTGGCCTGGCGCTTTTGTGCGCTGTACAATAGGAAGCGTTGGACGCTGTACATTTCTGGAATAATTCTCTTCGTTTCATTAGGTGTGTTGATCCATCCGCTTTTTTGGTACGCATAACTTTTCCTGAGACATATCCAAAGCCGAGGGGATCTATGCAGGTGTGGCGATCTTTTCGGACGTCGAAGTCGACAACAAGACGTATGCCGCCAGTCTGGCTTGGGGTTGGGTCATGTTTTTCAGTAACTCAATTCTAACGGCGTTCGTCGTAGTGCAGCTTTTGTGAGTTCGGAACTCAGGCTTGGCTTGCTGCTGCTGGACTATAGGGTAACTTACGACGTCTTAGGCGAAGAGCAAGCGACGGCAATGGTCTGTTTTCCAAAGGCGGCTTGCGGAGCATATTTCAACATCGGCATACCGTTGCAATTCAAGCTGTCATCGAATCCGCGCTTGTGTCTTGGCTAGGGCTACTTGTTCATGCAATCAGCACCGCCAGTATCCTCGTTCGAACCAATAAGTCGGCGATATACTCGGTTCGTTTCAGTGCTCCGCCGTCTCTTCTAGGTCACTGACGCGGCACACGATTGATAGTTTGATGACGCTTCCTACTTTTCTTACTTGCTACTTCCATACCTATTCGTAAGTACCCTATTCGAAACATATCTACGAATCTTCCAACCCTCATTGCCGTAGGGAATATCTCAATGCCTCATCACGGTGCGCCTCGGCTTCGCACGCCAGGTAGGCAAGATCGCCGGGGCGCTACACCGCGGGCCGTCGCTCTTGGGCAGGAACGGACAGGCCGTGTTCATCCCGACGTCTCAGTGGGAGACCACGGAGTTCAAGCCCGAAGAAGAACTGTACGGCGCGGCGACGATGACGCCGTTCGTGATGGGCCTGGCAGACGTGTTGGAGTACGTGCCGTTGGACGACCTTTCTCGACGCGCCTCGCCTTGAATCGACTCCAAGGACTTGACGTATGTATATTGCTGGTGCTCATGTGCTCGGACGCTGTAAATTAGTTCAGCAGTCTCTACCCCACAGTGTACAATGTATTTTTAGTTTATCCTTTGTGACCGAATGTTGGGGTATTATTTTATCGAAATTTCCCCGCGTGCTTGCTCTCTTGGTCCGGCTTTTCTTTCATTTTGTTCGTTTTGATGCGGTTGGGTTTCCCCACGACGCCACCAAGTGTACGGGCCGACGTCGCATGATCCGCCACGGGCAGTTGTGACGTCGACTTTGCTATTTGCTAATCCTCCGTTTGAGAGGGGCGGGAGAAGGTCCGAGACCAGCGTTGCAAACGCTCACATGAATAAAATGGGTAAGAGTAAAACGAACGAGAGTAGGCGTTTTTTTTTCTTCCCCCCAACGAGTTTGCCAGGAGCTGTCGGCCTTGGCGGCGGGTTACCCGAGGAGTCCTAAACAGCCGACGAGGAAAAAAAAGTCTAAAAGAAATGATCGATCGTGTCATGAGGTCGTTTGCAAGGGGGGGGGG